>NDXB01000651.1:0-151608 GCA_002631895.1 Agapornis roseicollis | reverse complement strand
GGGAGGGGGGGGGGGGGGGAAGAAGTGTAAGATCTTCTTGAGAGACAGAGGAATTAAAGAAAACCATAGCAACAAGTCAGTCCACCTACCCAAACCACCCACCCACCACCAGTTTCATTTGCTGACGCACTTCAAAAACAAGCTGGCTCCTACCCGCTCTGGAAGGTGAGCAAGCCCTGAGAGCTCATTAAATTCCCTTCTCAGCCACTCTTGTATGCCTGCAGCTAGTGAGCAAGTGGGATATAAATAGAAGTTATATAACACGGCTTTGTTGATTCCTGTGCTCACCAAAAAAATAAAAAAATAAGAAAAAAATAAAAAAAAAAAAATAGGGAAAAAAAAAATAATAAAAAAAGAAAAGGCAGCCTGACCTTGTTTTTCTGAGCAGCCTCTGCCTGCTCCTGGAGGAGCCAGTCCTGCCAGGGAGCACCCTCAAGGTTTACCTTGGACCTGCGTCCCACTGAGAGGAACAGGGAGCATTAGCGATGGACATACCCGTGCCTTCCACCACCAGGATCACACCAAGAGGACTGGCGTATGAGAGGTCTGTGGTGCCCAACAGCCAGGAATGATACAAGGCTACAGAGACTGGAGGACAAGTAACACAGGTGAACCTTGATGTAGCACCTTTCCTCCTTTTTCCTCCTAATACACTGCTCAATTGCACAGACGGGTGCCTCAAAATCTTAGCCTAAAACCTCCCTTTAAGCAGAAAGAATGAAAAATGCTATTATACAGGAGTATTGATGGCCCAGTACGCTTCACTAAGTTGCACCAGCTGCAGCTCAAGTGCTCAAGACTATCTATCATTACCATCTCACCTCATCCACCCTGTTCTCAGTCTCACCTGCCCATCTCACTGCCCTTAAAAACAGTGAAATCCTCTCTGCAGGTATATCTCCTCACAGCTTCTGGCTCTGTCTCTCCATGCATTATTAGCAGGGCTTGTCTGCTTGCAACACGGTGGTATCTAAGAGCTAAGAGAGACTGAGACCTCACTGTGCTTAATACATTATAAAACACAGGAAAGAGACAGTGTGCTCCTATGGGCTCACCATCCCGAGTCTCCTCACATGCTGCGGATCAACAGAGCATCAGTAGATAGATCTCACTGCTGACTTAATCAATAGCGCAGGGTATGTGCCTAGGTTTGAAAGTAACCGCTATGATGGAGAGGATGGATTTGCAGTGGGCTTCATTGGGCTCTCTTTCGCAGAAGGGCAAGACCTCTGCCCACAGCTGAACACGGCTGTTGGTGTAGGTCCTTACCAACATGTATGTTTTCATTTTAATGTCATGTTCGGAAGTAGCATGCTCAGAAAATAAAGAAAGGGTTTATTTTGAGAACAGCCTCACTAAAACGGTGAAAGGCACAGGTGATTACTTAATGCATGCTGACAGCTTGCTGGTTTTGCATTAGTTTGCTAAACAGGTATTATTAAAACAATATAAAGAAGAGACAACATCTTACAGCAAAGAATTCTGCCTGTTACAAACAAACAGCAGAAACCGATACTTTTGTATCAACAACGAAAAGTTATCGAGTGCTATTTCCAAAAGTTCAACGATACAAAGACATCCCTGCCTCTGAAGCATTTACCATCACCTATGCTTTTGTATGCTCCAAGATATCTGTGACCACTGCAAAGTCTGTAAGTAGTAAACCTGGCTTAAAAAGGCCCAAACCACAAACCCTAACGCACTGAAGTGCTGTGTCACCGAATGACATTTATCACCAGTACTTCTGTAACATTCTCAAGAATTTTCTTCCAGTTCTGAAGGGCAATTGCAGTCATGGAGAAAAATAAAGTAAGGGTTTTGGCAACCCAACAGGACAGGACAGATTTAGGCCAGCAGGAAAGGGGAAAAAAATAAAGCGGGTTGACTGGCTGGCTCCAGCTTGTTGGTCTTTCTAGCATCACTTATCCTTCCATTTTTGTCACAGTATGTCACAGCCAACACTACAGCAAGCTGAAGGGCACAGATCTCTCTGAAGGGTACTGCTCCCTCAAACCCAGTGGCAGAAGCGAGCCCCAGCTTCCCACTGGCCAGGTAGTGCTCGAGTTCATCTGGCTTCTGTGCCCTTCCTGTGTGCCAGAAAGACACGCAAGAATTGGACAGCTCTGGATTGAAGTCCTTCTGTGCATCACTTTCACAATCATTTAGTAGCTATCGATCATCATTGGACAGTCTGAAGTATGGCGATCGGCAAAGGAGAGTGTAATTCAACATGCTGGAATTTTACTGGTAGCATGCACGAGGAGAAATGTCAACTAAGCTCAAGCTCTTGTACAATGCAAGAACTTGAGAGATGGGATAGATATGTTAGTCTAGCATTTTACCTGAACCCTTATTTCCTATTAAACCAGACTAATGAACAACTGGCTGCTGTGATTTCTGGTGTCCCCCTTGTTCAGAGCCCACCACAGCACTTCTGCAACAGGCAGCATGGTACCACATGGCCAAAGGCCCTAACCCTGATGAGCAATCAAAGGAGAGCACATAACATGCATGGCTCTTCTTTTCAGGCTGAAGGGCTCTGCAAGTTGAAGCAACTTGAAGCCATGCTGCTTTTTGTACAGTCATATCTCAAAGGAGCCTCACATGCATATGATGAGCTGCAAACCTTGGGCTCATCACAACACTGACTTGCTCTTGCCATGCTGTGACAGAGGCACAACAACCTGGTCCACCACCACACGCTCCTCAGTGCTACCTTAAGGTGGCCCCTGGTCCTTATCTCATCCTCAGTAGCTAGGGGAAGGAAGGGTGTAGAGCAGATCCCATCATCACCCTCTGGGCAGGACTAGCAGCTCTGCTTAGATGCTTTAAAGCGAGGAGCAAATCCCACTTATTCCCTGACAAATAATCACCTTTTCCTTGGGTGCTGACTACCATCACCTCATCCTCTGTGTTTGCAGCCTGCCTTGGGAAAAACTGTGGACAAAGGGGGAAAGAAGCAAGGAAGTGTGATGCAGAGCTACCACACTTGGAAGTGGTGGCTCTGCATCATGTCACTTTGGGGTAGCACTTAAAAAATGCCTGAAGCTAAGCTAATGTCATCAACCTCATTTTACCTTCCCTTGCTGAAAATACCAACATGTGCGTGTGGGTAATTTGTCACGCAATCTAACTTTTGAGAAGATCCCTAATTAAGTGAGCAGACCGAAGTCTCCATAGAGAGCCAGTTATGTAAGGGACTGCACTTGCCATCAACTTCCACCGACCAAGGAAACCCAAAACTCCACAGAGGTGAAGCAGAGTAACAGTGCATGTAATTTTGATTTGGCAGATGAGACACGAGCATTACAGGACAAGTCCTCAGCAATTTCCTCCTCTGTCATTCATCTGCCAGGGTTGATGTAACAGAGGAAAACTTGCCATGTTGCAGTGCGTGCAGAAAACAGACCGAGCTTCCGTCTCTTCCAAGGAGCTGTAGCTCCACATGCGTGGAGACCTCATAGCAGCCTTCCAGTATCTGAAGGGGGGCCTATAGGGATGCTGGGAAGGGACTCTTCATTAGGGACTCTAGTGACAGGACAAGGGGTAACAGGTTCAAACTGAAACAGGAGAGGTTTAGATTGGATATAAGGAAGAAATTCTTTCCTGTTAGGGAGGTGAGGCACTGGAATGGGTTGCCCAGGGAGGTTGTGAGTGCTCCATCCCTGGCAGTATTCAAGGCCAGGTTAGACGAAGGCTTGGGTGGCACGGTTTAGTGTGAGGTGTCCCTGCTTATGGCAGGGGGGTTGGAACTCGATGATCTTAAGGTTCTTTCCAACCCTAACTATTCTATAATTCTATTCTATGATTCTATGAGCAACAGCATCTGCCATGAGAGCTCTGGAGAGGAGCACCCAAGCCATCACCCTGGGGGGACGGGTGCCTTGTGTGGCCAGCAGCACCCTGGATGCAGGGATGCTCACCCCTCGCTGTTTCGGAGGCGAGCGTGGGGCTGGCAGGGCATTCCCCCCCCAGGCTCCTCCATGCAGATCCACTGATTCCAGCTCTCCCGAGACGCATGCTGAGGGTTATATAAATTAATAAAGGGGTTTATGTAATGTTCAGTTCAGTGAGCTGCAGCATTTGTCAAGTTAATTTGTTGTCCGGTTTTGACCCTGCAGTTCCACCTCTGCTTCTGTCTCCTTACAAATGAGGGCAGGTTTCCCACCAAAGACCAGGGCTCCTGCTGAGCAGGAGCAACAAGTTCACTGGACAGTTTCACCATGATCTCTATTACCAGAGAACCTGACAGCATTTCTAAGTGAATTCCAAAGCCTAAAAATAATGCAGAAGAATTTCCATCCAGGGAGCTTTAACTGGGCAAAAACCACTGCCTTCCTCCTAGAACAGTTAATTTATCACATCCACATTCACCCCTATAGCAAAGCACAAAGCAGTGTGGGATTCAACATGCCATGCACCACCAGCTTAGCCTCCTTCCTAAGGTAAACTGGGAGTATTTTTTCTTGCCCTACTTCTCCCCCACATTAATTTTCTTAACAATGCAATAAAAATCACTCCTGCCAATTATAATAAAGAACATTTCTCGATTTGCTTTTCTGCTACAGTTGGCAACCACCTACTTTGCTTAGCCTTAATATTGGCCCCACATGTACCTAATGAAACAGTAACACCTATTCCAGTTATCCCTTCCCAACATCACCGGGATCTGTTCTCCCACTAAAGCTCATGGGAGTTACCCGGGAACTCCCATTATTAACCATATTACAATCATCATGTGCAAGCTCCTGTGTGTCAGTACAAACCTTTTGCTTAATTTCAGGCCAAATTCGTTTCCCGTGTGAAAACCTGGAGTTAAGAAAACGCCACGCAGGGGTGACACACTTCTGGCTTTCCTGCCAAAAAGCCTGTTTACATAACCTGCCCCTATCCCACCAGTTTCTTATTGTCAAAGGCCTGTAGATAGAAGCAATCTGAGTTCAGTCAAAAGCATTCAGACACAGAGCGCAGGATGAGCTCGTTCAGAATGCTGTAGATTAAAAGCTGCTAATAATACCAAAAAATTGTTAAAGGAAGATAAAGAGCGCTAGACCTCAGAGACAAAGCTGGCTCAGCTGGCCAGGCTGACTTTCGCAATGACAAATGCATCTGATGCAAAATGAACACTTATTAGTCCAGAGACTCAAGATGATTTTTCCACTGGCAGTTACTGGAAAGTGCTGTAGACCTTGAGAAAATCCAACTCTGCAGGTTGCAGAGGCTGTGACGCCCTACCTGCCTGATCTGCAGGATTCACCAAGGGAACGCAGACTAAAGATCAGGATAAAAGGCTGCAGGCAGTACTGGCTTCACTTTTGCAAGTGCATCTAATTCCCACAAGCAGACAAATTTTGCAGCGTCTTTTCTAAGAACGAACTCTTACAAAGTAGGAGACCATCACATTGCTGCACCCAATAAATCTTTACTGGGCTGTAGTGAAAGACAGCTTTACAAAACCCACGGGATGTGAAGCTGTGCATACCAGTGAGCACCCCACACAGCTCCCTTGTACCACCAGTGCCCCTGAACAGCTGGGTCGCACTGAACCATCTGCATTTTCTGGGTGAGCAAATACGCTATTCTTCCTATGTGAGGAGAAAAAAAGCTTTGTCATGTGAGTTTACTCTCTCAGGGCACCGGCTTAACTTGGACATCATTCAGCAATTACTCCGGGTGATACAGACCTGAACTCGTGATTTAACTGAAGAGCAAGCCTCCGCCTTCGCTTTGATTCACCAGCACGAAGCCAGATGTTCTCCCAGAAGTTAAGCTTTGTGGTTGGTATGTTTTTCCATTATAGTTTTGCTTACTTGGCTTTCATGACTGAGATACTACTGAAAGATCAGAGCACCGAGTATGTGCTGCTTTTCACTGACACTGTACTAGTCCCCAGCAGCCCTGCCTGTGCTGAAAGCAGTGCAAGTAATGCAAGGCATCAGCAAACTCACCTCCCAGCACCCGATTAACCAATACAGAGGCAAAGCAGGGAACACCTTTGTGCACTGATAAACCTTCTTTTTCTATCAGACCACTGGATTGCTATAGCACAGAATATCCACATTACAGCTGCTCCATAGGATGTTTCCAATAAAATATCATCTGTTCTTTGCATGCGTAAGAGCTCCTGGGTGTGTCTAAGACCTCAGAGCTTATGGCATTAGCTGCAGGCATCACAAGTCATTTGGTTCCTAAAACACTTTGTACTTTTAAGCAGCCTACACCAGAGCCCCCTCCCTTTGCTGCTGCATTAGAGCATGTACACGCACGTGTACCAACTGCTGCCTGTCCAGAACATCTTCTAAAGGTAAAGACAACTGCCAAGCACTTATTCCCAAGTGGGAAAGGACAGGAAATAGTTACTCTGGCTTGCAGAAGTAATGTCTATAAAGGCAAGGGTGCAACAGAAACTGGCAGGACTGTAAGGCACAGATGTGACAGTGCTACACCATTTGCTATAAGCAACCTATGCCAACAGCTCATTCCTAACCACATAGTTACTGTACAGACTCACAGATCCCAGTTAGACAGCAAATGCAAATTAAGAATCTCCCTTTTTGGTTTAAAAAGTTGTCTTAGGAGATGGATTGCAGATTTTCCTATTTGTTTTCACCAGATGAGCTCAGGAATCTGGTTTCAACACTGATTCACACACAGTGGGAAGTTACTTTACTCAGTCCATCAATCCTAAGGCCCAGCACAAGCAAAAAGATGTCTCCACATGAGACTGGTGCAGGATTTGCTTTTTCTTCCAGCATGACAGCATGGGGTTACCCGAGGCTTCCTGAAAGCCAGGAAGATGAAAGCCCAGCTTCCTTTACGTTGGAGAAGAGCAGGAAATTCAAAGGAGTGACTCTCCCTAAACGTTAATCCTGTCACTGCAGTTTAAGGTGACACAGGATTTAAAACGTTCAGTTCCCACTTTTGTCTTTCGCAAAGAAGCTTCGCTCCAGAGCATAAACACAAGGGGAAAAAAGGGTGCAGAGACAGTGTGAGGGAGCCTAAAAACATTCCCTCTCCTCTCAAGAAGCCTCCATGAACATGAGAGGTGCTGCCGTAGAGATCTAGCACACGTTTTAACTGTGGTGATCACTTCTAACTAGTCAGGATGCAGCCCCACATTCACTCAATCACATCTCACCATGTACTGCTGCCCAGAGGATACAGCTGCTCCCCTGCACATCTCTGGTCAATTTTGAGCCAAGCCAGACCTGTTCTATGGCCTTGAATCTGTTTTCACTGGCAGGCTGGTTCTCTGCCAGATCAGCCCCTTAATTCCACTCATCCCACAGCTGCATGAGCTGTGCAAAGAGGGGACAAGCAGAGACAACCAGAACAGGACAGTCCATTTTGGCAAGGGCTCACAATGAGATGAGATTAAGCACAATGTGGAGCACTACCCTCAGTCTGGTCAAGTATTTCTCCCTGAAGTTGCCATGGAGGTCTAGTTAAGTATAATGTCATAAACACAGTGGCTCTTTCCGGCTGCTACAATACCAGAGATGGACTGTGTCTTTCCACAGCTCGGTTTTCAGGGCAGAAATAAAGGACTGTGGAGTGGTTATATCATAATGGGGACAGTGGGCCACATGTGTAAGTATTTTTAGTTCTATTTTCCCAACCTCTTCTGAAAATGTGTTTTATATAAAAGTGCCGAAATAAATGTTCCTAATTAGGATGCAGCACAAATGACATCAAATTATAAGTCTAAATCTGTATGTGTATCAAACATTTGGATGCATCACTTCTCCAAGTGAAAGGAGCAATCTGCACAATTGACCTTCTGAAATAAATCATTGATAGTTTGGTTCAGATATGTGAAACGCACGGCACTGGGGTAGGGAGGGGTAATGCTCTGGAACAGCTCTGCATAAAGCCCATCGGCTAAGACTGAAACAGACTGCAAATATAACACATGCAAAGTCAAAAGAACAAGACATTATGTGTTCAATACTCTTATCTAAGCATGTTTTGCTTAGTAAGGTTTTACTTTGTTTGGAAGAGCACTGTACAAGCCAGTTGCTGTACGCTCATTACATACCAGGCACAATTTTCATTTAGGGAAATCAAATCCTTATTTAAAACACAGAAATGAAGGACAGCAAGAAATAGTGGTGGTCTGGAGTTTACCCATACACCCTTGTGTTGAATTCCAGCCTGCAAACCAACTGCTAGTTGTAGAAGTCTCTGAGCGTGTTGCAATTGCTTAAACTTACTCATAAAACTCGTCACAAACTAACCCAATAAAGCTGTTGTCTTGCAGATTCCTCTACACTGTCCTGGGAAATACCTCAACTACCTGATGCCCATGCAAGCATTTAATAAGTTAACTTTTGCATGGCAGACACTAATATTTCCCTTAATTACAGGTCAAAGATCATTTAGTCATTTCCCCTCCCATCTCTTCAACCTCTCAAGTTTCCTGGATTTCATAAAAGTCATTTCCCTTCCCAACATGTTTTACTTATAAACTTGAAGTTTTCAATTTCCCTACCTGTATTGTAGTGTTCCCACCTTCCAGAAGGGCAATGGCTAGCAGAATGCTTTCATGGAAGACTCTGTCACTGGTGGCATTCATGATGAGATCTATGACCAGGTTGGATGCACCTTCTTTATCCAGATGACACTGGACATCTGCCAGACTCATCTCACCTCGGCTCACTGAACTTGATCCGGAGCTTCCTCCTGTAAGGGCGATCATGAGGAACAGGCTGAGATTCAAACCTAGCCACCGTATGATGGTGGCATCACTCTTCTGGTTTAAATTATTAGCCTATCCTGAAGGATGCACATGCATTTATTAACAGTGATGAACTGAGCTCCTTGCATTTCTGCAAGGAAAACTTTATAACTTAAAGCACATCCCAGGCACATTGCAAGATGGACACTTTACACTGCTTTTATACATGCGAGTCTGGGGGGGGAGGGAGTAGTGTTCTAAAGGAGGACAAGGCGGGCTGGCAATGGGAAATGTCTACTGCCACTGCTCCTCTCCTTAGCAGCACAAGATGGAGAGAGGGCTGGTGTATTGGAAGAGGGATTCTGGAAACAGCAGGGATCCATGGATACAAAGAAAGATAGAGGCTCTGCAGGACCAGTGACGGGATGGAGAAAAGGCAAGACAAATTCCAGAGGATAGCAAAGCCAATGCTCTACGAAGTGGAAGCCTACAGCATAGGCAGCACAACACAGGGACAAACAGAACATATACCAACTTGAGAAAAATAGGGGGGAATAGGTGGGGGTTTATTTGTTTTCCCTTCTTTCTGATCAGGCCTGCTTTCACCAGGATTACCCACTGTATTCTGAAGAGGCAAAACGTGCTTGATGTTAGTTTTTTAGCAATGGGCTCAGATTAAACAAGCGGCACTTTTTAAGTGACTTCAACCCAAACTGTTGCTCATCTATTGCTACAATCCCTCTGCAATCAATGAAAAAACATTTCAGACATTTCAGGTGTGGTGGAGAACCTGACATCCGTATGAGCACAGTTCCCAACTGCTATTGCAAATATTAAATTGGCCGGGGTTTCTAAGCACACTCACTCAAAGCAAAGTCACAACATTCAAGGCAACCCAAGACAGTCTCTGGGAAGCATAAAAAGCTCTGCCTGCTCAATTTTAAAGCACTTTCTCAAATGCAGTCAGGAGGAAGAACATTGCTCTCCTCTGCATGAGGAAAAGGCAGATTGATACGACTAGAGAGAGAAGTGTGATGCTCCACTCAGTAGAATCCCTCAAGTAGAGTTGGAGTTTCTAAAGCCAGGAGTGACAGGCAAGCAGGACTTCTTCCCATTCAAGTGGACAGTCCCTTCTTTGGGATTCCATAGAACAGAACAGGGAGAACCCCCCTATTTCACCCGTGTGATACCAACTTGTGAGGCAGACACACACACAGCATCTGGCATGGCAGACGACATGAACAGCTGAGCAGGAGCACTCCTACCTCCTGCCCCGGCTTTGCTGGTGCCTCCGGCAGACAAGGGGCCGTTGCCGAAGGTGGTGAGGCTCTCGCGCCGTCCCGCTGGTCTCACATTGCCATAGTAACGGTTGACCAAAACTTGCCTGAGTGCCTCACCCTTGATTCAAAAAGGATAATGAAATCAGGATGCGAGCTTAATGAATAAACACACTACTAACATTCAGTCGCAAGGGGACTGCTGGTAAATAGCCTACTTGTAGTGAGGGAGGGGGAACCAAAGCCCTGGAGAGATTAGGCAGAATCCACTAAGCATCTCAGGCAGGCTGGGACCCTGGGTGGGGTCTCATGGGGCTCAAATAAGATTATGGGTTCCCAGCACCAGAAACAGCTACAGTTCTGGTTTTAGTGCATAGCTTTCTAAACAGATTTTATTCCCAAAGAGTTTTCTGAATTAAGATCTACTGTCTCAGCCTTAAATGTAAAAAAGTTGCAGCACCAACACAAAGTGAGGGATTACAGAGAGAGAACATCATAAATGGTTTTGTGAGAGCAACCCCATCTTCTCAAACCTATCCTATTTTGCCATTTCACCCATGTTATGGGGACACACTCTTCTCCCCTCCATCAGCAACTGATGCAATCTAATGCTGTCAGCTGCAGAGCGGAAACCCGAGTGATCCCTGCTGCATCCCAGCTCTTTGTTCCCTGTGTCCCTGCTGGCAGCCGCCTGGTCACGCCAGCAGTCAGCATCCGAGCACATGAGCCTGCGGACACCGCAGGGCACCAGTCCTTGGATAACCCCGACATCCCGACCCCACGTCCCTGGGAGCACCCAGCACGTCCCTGCAGAGCATGTGCCTCTGCCGTGAGCAGAGGCTAGAGGAGATCAAAACAGCTCCCAGGTTGAATGTTAACTTGTGGACCCTGCTCTGCTTTCAAGGTAAGGCTGACGGGAATTCCCAGCAATTCCAAGCCGTGCAAGCTGGCGGTACTACCAGCAACAGGAAGCACACAAACACTGCCATTGGATTAGCACATTTTCACACAGTCTTTGGGCAAAAAGGAAAACTAGTGATTATTTCAACCGGGAGCTGCTGCTCTGCTAATGGCAGCATGCTGTGCTTACAGCAGTACCACCCTGACACTGCATGTGAGAGAGGGGGAAGAAAGGAATTTCTCTGGGATTAAAAATGGCATAATAAACCCCAAAATCAATCTAGCCAAGAGTAACTTCATACTAAAAATGTCAGGATGAACCAATATATATCTTGATCTCCATTCATTGACACTGATTTTCAGTTCTATTTCAAATATAATCAGTTGCCTGACTATATATTCAAAATGTCATTGACACTGAGGTTTCATATATTAGCTGTGATACAAGCGAAGCCTTTTTAAACTTTCACAAGAGGCCTTTAAAACACAAATAAGTAAATGGAACAATGTAAAGGTTTGTACCAAACTCTAGAGCTGCCACAGCCATGCTGGTTTTGATATGAAGCTGGTGCTCACAAAAGGTGGCTTAAAGAAATCCTTATAGCCCAAAGCACTGGGAAGACAAATCCATCTGGAAATTAACAGTTCTTCACCAAATTTCAGACATCACTTCCACATGGAGAAGCCCAACAGCTGCCTGCAGCTGCTCAGGAATCACTGCCCTCCTCACAAGGCTGGTGCTCATGTCACGGCTCCCACCATCTGCTCCTTGCCACTAACATTTAGCACATTTAAAGTTGTTCTATAGATTATTAGTGGGAAAGCTGTAGCACAGAAGCAGCATTTTATGGATCAGATGGGGACGGGGGAACCGGCAGGGAGACAAGATATAAAATAGACACGAAGAGAGCTTTCCAACCAGCTGCTTCCAAAAGTCTTCCCCAAAAAAAGAAAAAAAGGCAAGCTACTTTGGAAGCAACAGTAGAAGATGAGCACTTTTCCAAAGGACATACGCTTCCTATCACCACTTGGGACAAATAGTGAACATGTAGGAGAGGCAAGAGACTTGACTCAAAAGCTCAAGCAAATTCTTATCCTAAAGGAGCCACCTTGACTGACAGCAACATGAGAGTGTTTAGCACATGATGCAGAGCTTTAGCCACCTCTCTGCTCTCAGTCTGGCAGGTAAGGAAGCCTACATGACAGAACAAGGCCAAGAGAGACAGAAAACCCCTTAACTACATCTTCCTTTGACATGTACACTGATTAGAAAGGTAACTTGAGACCCACAAGTCTTATGCCACAAATCAAGTTACAGTGGCGTTCTCAGATGATCTTCCTCTTCTGTTAAGCTAACTGGCAGTGGTCATATCAACAGGCATTTAAAAACTAGCTTTTACTACTTACTACAAAGATAATACACATCCAACCACACAAACTGCTGTTCAGTCAACTCCTCCCCTTCCTGAATTCAGGAGGGTAACTAAAGGTCCTTTTCTCAAGACTTTCCTTCTGGTCCACTCTGGAGCAGAAGGCAGCTTCTATTCCACAGCCCAAATACTGTTGGGGTGAGTGGAGAGACATCTCTGGGAGCTGCTGCTCTGAGGTCAGACCTGTAGGACCTTCATTGTCTATACGAATAGGGTATCCAGATCCAGGAACCAGAAAACACAAGTGGGAACGCATATCAAACATTTACTGTTTCAAGTCAGAAAGCGTGCTGACCCATGGTTTTGGAGGCTTGGCAATCCACGTTCACCAGCACTTTGCATTCTAGCTGGGAAGAAAAACTGTTTCCTCCAAGATTATTCAAACCCGCTGTGTCAGCTAACAGGGATACGAGTACGTGATCAAAGTAGAGGGGAGAAAATATAAGTGGTATTTAAGAAATGTTGTAATTAATTCAGCTGCAACGCTTGGCTCCGGAACAGTTCTTTAACCATCATGTTACTGTTGTACACCACTTTGATGCATACAGTATGCAAACAAATATCAGATGTTTGGCAGCAATAAGAAAAATCAAATATGCTACCTAAAAAAACCCCAACCCCAACAGCATTCAATTTCATCTGCATTCCCCATCAAGGAAAACTATCAGTAAGTAGCACACAAACATTACTGTACATGTGTCAGTAAAGCAGATGCAATACACAGTGGAAATGAGATAAAAAACCCGTTATCATGTTTACAATAGAGCATCTTTAATAATATTTAAGAATGAAGCAGTTAGAAGTTGCTGCTGCTGTGTTCCAAGCTGCGAAAACAGAAGAAATCAAGCACTGTATTATGGACGCTGATTTTGCAGCTTGGCTGTTTGCAAAAGGAGAGATGTGGCCAAAGCCAGTGAACTCCACAAGCACCAATTAAACTCATTGATAACTGTGTGATCACCAACACAGGGGAGTGCTTCGACAGTGTGGACAGACTAGATCAGGATCTCAGCTTTAATTCAGAGCACCCAAGCACTTGCCCCCTTCCATTTAACACAAAAGAAGGTGCTCCAGCAGCCCATTTTTGTAAGCATGGCTGATCACTTCATATTTTCCAAGGGACCAACAGCAAGCAGTTAACCACAGGAGTTTCTTACATGACTTAAACTTCACTGCTTAAAAGGAAAAGGTAGAAGATTAGTTCTGAACGTGTTTGACTGCTGTACGTACCCTTCTATGATCCTCCAGTTGCCTCTGTGGTAGACTTTGATCAAGCTCCTGCTGTGCATGCAGAAATTTCATTTTAAAGCAAAACAACACTAGAGAGACACTAACATCTTTGCACTCATGGAAAATATTAAGGCAAGTCACAGCTGAAATCAAGGGGAAAGTGAGGGAGATTGACTGACAAGCTACCAAAACAGAGCATCTGCCCTCAGTTACCTCTGGCAGCACTCAACCAGCCTGCTCTGCCACCCTCCAGCAAGCCACCCCGGCATGCACGCATGACAGTCCTCATGGATTTAAAGTAAACACAAAGTCTAGTTTTGCAGTTACCAGTAATGCACAAGTTTAAGAACTCAAACCATGCATTCCCATGCATACATATACACAGATACACACACACACACAAACATCCATCGCACGACAGGCACACTTCTGGAGGAAGTGTAGGTACTGCAACGTATCTGACCGTGGTCAGGGAAGCTACTTTGAGACTGCAGAGGACTCTGCAGGATTTTCATTCCAGTGCCATGGATTTCAATGGGGTTCCACTGAAAAAAGGCCCTCGGCACATGGATGTTCCAAATCAATTTGCTCTTACTTCAGCCATTCATTTTCAGGAGTGAAACTTCTGCTCTGTTAACCTGAAGTATGCTGAGGTTTTGCCGCTTTAAAGCATTCTGGAAAATGTGTAGGAGCAGCTGTTCTGCACAGGGACGCATCTTGAACTAGGAGCCACCTCCCAAGCATCTCAAAGTCATTCGATGACCACTCAGAGTTTCGGTTTACATTTAAACACTGTTCCACAAAAGTTACAAATACAAAGGGTCTAAACCACCACAAACATTCATTTTTTTAGCATGACTTCACAACATAGTGATAATCTTCATATGGATATAGCTCAGAGAATCAGCACTATCCTAGTTTTTAGATTTCCATGTTGGTCCACTCAGATTTGCACTGATAGAGTACCAGTTGCCACCTTTGGATATCACATTAACTTCAAAGAACTTGAGACATTATAAATTCTTACATCTTCTTTTTGGCAAATAATCCGTCTTATTCAATTGGTGCTGGGGTGGCTCATAAAGGAGACGATCCAATTCACTACAGCACTAGTAACCTTGAAGATGCGAACTGACCATGAGCTGTTTCACTGTGGCACTTTATATGGGACACCCAGCTGCTCTGGGATTATAAAGCTTCCACTGATAACTTCCGATACCTCCCTTTCCTTAGCAAAGTTCTTATATATGCAAGGTAAAGGGAAAACCAAATTCTGCATTAGGAGCCAGAGAAACCACGTCTCCTTTTGCTAATGCAGGGGGAGGCGAGAGGACGTTTTTCACAGTGCCTCCCTTAAAAGCATAAGGGAAATGGCTGAAAGCAACAAAGATTTGGGATTGGCTTACATGTGGACTTTTTTATTTCAGCCTATCATGCTAATGCTGTATTAGATTAAATGTCCTCAACAAATCTACTTATTGTCACTATCTACCACCACGCAGGAACACACATTCCACAGGGGTTTTTCAATCGACAACAGACTCCACTAGGACTACTTCAAAACACCAATATTTGCCTGCTGTACAAATATAGGTGCGTGACAGACCTCTACAGGGCTTTCCGTTTCTGGAGGTTGCGGCAGCTAGTTGAAAGTAAAATGGAAACATTAGTCATTCTTCAAGAATCTTTCATCCCAAACAGAAACGTAGTGGTCAACACTTAGGGGAAAGCAGCTAGCACAGCACCTGATTTCATCTGAATCATCACAAATGCATTACATAGCCATAATTACTGTTTATACCCTCCCACCCACCCACCATGCTCCTAAATGGGCTATAATCTGAAAGTTTAGCAGGTATCCTTTGAACATCGCCAATTACTTTGCATGAACACAGAAGCACAAGCAAAAAGCTTTAGCTGCAGGTGCACACAGGCCTGCAATGCAGAAATTGCAGGCTTTTGGGTAGCCTGCTTGGAGCGGGCACCCGGGATCTGTAACTCGTATCCTCCATCCCCACTGGGAGGAGGAGGAAGCAAGGGCTGCATGTCACAGAGCCTGCAGCCTTGCAATGTTAGTTTAGAAAATGCTTTCTTTGGATTCTCCTCTATAAACATACTTTTCTTGAGATAAAAGGAACGTGATACAGCACCAAACAGGAGCAATGAAAGAAGAGGCTTCATGGTGACAGCTTTTCAAATTTAAAATGCTGATCATCGCATTGAAAGAGATGAGGAAAAGCAACTTCTATCTAGTAAAGCTTAGACATACAACAGAGACCTAAAACATTCAAATGAAACTGCCTACTTAATCATGGGTAAATTGATATAACTTCTCAGGAACAGACACTAAGAAATAAGATGACGAAGATACAGTGATACCAACTTAAGTCAGGCACTCATTGTCCCTGTCTGTCTGGAGGGCACACAAACTAGACAGACAAATCAAGTGCAGGCTGGGGGAATGACCTAGGCTGCAGCCCAAGAAACACACAGCAGAGGGAAAGGAAGGCCACCAGGTCCAGAAGCTGAAATATGGAGAGGCTGTTTCCCAGGAAGGAGCCAGAGCAATGAGCGCTTCCCCTTTGGTGCTCCGTAGGCAGGGGCTCCTTGGCCAGGAAGAACCATTCTCCATTCTCCTAATGGACTTTCCTCCTGGCTAATTCACACGGCCTTTGGTACACTGTTTCCTTGCATTGTCACCACTGTTGGAAACTTCACAAGCACACAAACCATTTCTCTCTTGGTCAGATTTAAGCCAGAGGATGAAAAGTTAACAGGAAGAACCTCATTTATGCAGAGGGAACACACAGTTCTGCGCAGCCCACTGTATACACCCTTGCTGCTTGGAGGCTGGACACTGGAAATGCCATATACAATCATTAGTGAGTCTGGGCACACTGCTCTGATTGCAGACACTGTCTGCACAACTTGCTTCACAACACAGCAAAAAATTCCTCTTCTCTTAAGTAATCAACAGCAGCAAGGAAATTGTGCATATTCCTGTGTAGGGAAAATCAGGCATCTTCCTGCCATGGAAGGGGATGCTGAAGCTGACAGGTCAAGTGGACGACTGCCACAAGATAATGTGGGCTTTGGATTCCAAATGAAAGCTTCCTTATTCAAGGCTTATACTTTGAACCCATCTTAATCAAACATACATGTACATTTTGGGGTTGAAAACCAGCACAGATGAAGAATCAGCATGAAATTTGTTTTGTATTTCCAACCTAATTGGAGAAGGAAAAAGTACATATTGTAGCTAGCAAATTCCAGCGCCTTCCCACTATAGCACGGACAGCATGTTAGAACCAGCCTTACCAACTGAGCTGCAAGTGAGAGCCACTGCCCTTGGCAGTGCTTAGATGGATTATTCCAAATAAGCATGGCCTTCAGCCATCTTGTAGTAAGAATATAAACTTCAAATACTGCAATTGTTATTCTTTGAGTCAAAAACAGGTTAAAATAGCAAAGAACTATTGAGCTGTAGTTCCTGTGCTATACTTTGCACTATCCCGCATGCTGCAACAGCAAAGTATCAGCTTATGCTTTGCAAGAAAGATTGAACAGGGTGGGAGAGTGGACTGCAGTACTAATTTTGCCAGATTTCTTGTGCCCCAGCTCTCTGCCTAGAAACTAAGTGATTGGGTGGGCAGGTTTGTGGAATACCAAAAGCTGACCACTGTGTGTGATGGAAACAGCGGCCAGCTTTTAAACTAGAACGTAGTGGGTGGCAGGAACAAGAGAACAGTACATCCTCTTCATGTTTTGCTAGCAGAAGTTCCTCTCAACTTGTGCAAAACCCCCTCTTCCTTTGAAGTTTCCATTCCCACAAGGCTAGCAAATACACCACTCATCACTAGCCACAACAAGAGAAATACCATTTCTTTGACCTGTTGGTGACCATAATGCTTCTGGCACCCATTTCCCCAACAAGAGACTACGTCTGTTTCCCAGAATGGTCTTTACCTGCCTCCACAGCAGATGTATCCACCTCAAAAAACACCAAAGCAAGTGACAGCTCAAGTGTGAGCTCATTACGTTTCAATTTATGAGATATGGAAAATGTTTCAGTCCTTTTGCTTTACGGTTTTGAGGAAGGTATGAAAGTTTTTCCATTCACTTTCAATCTAACAATCAAGATGAAGGTTGCCTAATCCTGTCCTCCACAGAAAATGTAAATAACTGCAAAAGTGAGAATGGGGAAATGCAGACTTTCGTTCATGTTTAAAGTCCTGGGATTGCTTTTCTCAAGATTTTAAACTTGACAGCTAAGCATCCAAAACGCACTTGAAATCCATTGAAAAGGCAGGTGGAGATTCCCGTTCACAGAGACAAGGCCTGCTCCAGACAGTGGCTTCAGCAACACAGGATGGAAAATATCTCGTATCGTAATGCTACAAATAGGGGAGAAATAATCTTATCTGGAAAAAAAACCCACACTTGTGTGAGCACACACATCAACACTTCCAAAGACCTGCTCCTTTTCTCTTCAGCCTCACCAAACCATGGAGTTTTGACAAAATAATGGACACACCAGCCCAACTACAAACAGGCCATTTCCTAGGTCGAACGACTGAGAGGTGACAGACCTCAGACCGCTTAACTTCCACAGGCTGATGCCATTTTCCAAACTACCACACATCTCCTTTAGGTCTTTTAGCAAACGTCCCTCTAAATCAGATCGGAAGGTGACTAGCTGGTGCAAGGCAATAGTAAACTAATACCTGTCCTGGGAGGTCTTCAAGATCAACACTGAGCATTCTAAGGAAGCTTAGTCAAACGAAATTGATTTGGCTGAGCAAATCAAAAATGGCAAGAAACAAGATGCCCTGTGCTGTGCAGGAAGTCGGGTTAAATCACTAAGTGGTCCCTTCTGGTCCTGAAATCTGTGAATTCAGGAACCAACCCAAGGCAATGCATATGGCATCTAATTATTGGGGTACTGGGGGGAGATATTTGGCATAGAGGAGGAAGTAAAAGGGGGAAAAAGTGCAACTAGTCAGTCAGCCAAATATCACATGCAGCTTTTGAGAGCTAGGTTGTAAAATGTGGAGTACAGATCTGATATATGTGATTCTGAAACCACTGCTCTCTGCTTTGGCTCTTGCATACTGTGCCCCACATTAGCTGGAGTTCGACTGGGACTGGCTGCTTAGATAGAGCCCCTGAAGTCCTCTTGCACTCTTTCCTCCCTTTTCTGAATTTCTCCTCCTTTCTCTTTGGAATACATTCAGTATTCAGGCTCACATCAAAACTACCACCTAGTCTAATTCATGACAACAGACCAGAGCACAGGTCATGCTGCTGTCCTTCATAACTCAATACCAAGAAGCTCCACGTAGGTTACCTGCTTGCCAAGTCTCTTTTTTAAGGCCAACACTGTTACCTTGCAGAACTGAGAAAGAGCTGGGTAGCAGATTTCTAACCTCTGCACATGATATGCAGATGTTTGTCAAGCAGGCAGTTGACTTGCTATGGATGCATTTCAGGGCAGAGGGGAACAATTTGGAACCAAAACCACTGAGCTGCTTCGGCAAGCATCCCATATTATAACTTATCATTGTAACAGACCTGCATCAAAGTTGCCCAGTGGTACTATGCAGGATGTCACACCTGCATAACTTAAGAAGCAGCAGGAGAAATGGAGCAGCACCTTGTCCTGGCATGGGTCCGCTTCCTGCCCTCACAGAAGACCTGTGGGATTTATGGAGACAGAGGCATGTGATGGAGCAGCAACCACATTTACACCCTGTGGCGCACACCCAACACCAGGGACGTGGCTAAATGTTCCCCTCCTTATCTCAGTGAATTTGCAGAGACTTTGCCCTGCCAGACAATGAGGTGGGAAATCTGGCGTAAGAGCTGTCGGTGCCTGCACTGAAAGGTCACTGGGATCTGCCTACAGGAATGCCTTCTCTCATTTTCCAGAGCTTTCAAGTTGAGAAAGCATGTTTTACTTGGGCTGGGACTTTCCTGGAGTCAGAGACTTGATTCTCTGATATGCCACTGACCTTAAATCAGAGTGCAATCCCTTCTCCTTAAATCCTCAGTCTTGCAGGTCAGTTACAACAACTGAAGACAGTAAGAACTCTCTTTACTACACGTTTTACATTAGCAGTTTTAATTAACTGGTAAGATGGTATAACTATTTCTTTATTACAAATAACCCTAAGAAATGTTCCAGGCTCCTTTTCCAAAGAGCTCACCAATTCCAGTCCGTGCAATAAAAACAGTCCAACGATTGCAGGATTTCTGAGGGGAAAAAAAATATAAGGCAGCCCACAAAAATTTATGAGCGCCTGCATTTCCTCTGCTTGAGACATAACAAGTGAAGCACTGTCTAAGTGCAAAATACACAAGAGAAATGACTGTGGAGTAAGCTGCCTCTACAAGGAGAATCATTTGTAAGTGCATCTCTCCAGCTTTTAAGAGGTTAATGGATTTTCCAACTCCAATCCTAAGATGCATAAAATAGCACATATTTTGCATCTTACTCAGCCATTGGACTTTTAGCTTATCATTGATAAAGAGCACTGAGAAGGATAATTCAAGTCGACCCCTTTGAACTAGGATTTACAGTTCTCTTTTCACCTACTTGAAACCTCAAGACCAAAGTGAAGAGATGAAAAAAAGCACCCCAAAACTACACTGAGTGGGTCTGCAGGTGTCCTTTGCTGGATATCTTTTATCAGCTGCATGAAGAACTGTTACCACTGAATAAAAATAGAAATAAAAACAACAACAGAAAAACCCTGGGGTTTTACTTAACTTCAAATCCTAAAAAGGAACAAATAATTACGAGGGAAGCTCTGGGTGCTTATGGCGTTTGGGTTGTTTCAGCGTTGGCTGGCCCGTGCCCCAGCCCTGTGGAGGGGGACACAGCAGAGCACCCCTTCTTCACCTGGTCCAGGAGCAGTGGTTATGGAAGCAGCAGCAGCAGCATCCCCAGGGGCATGGCAGCTACTGGCGCAGGGCTGGCAGCGGCGGCAAGGCCGGCGGTGACTGTAAACATCCCCACCGCATTTATTGGCAATTACCGCTGAAGGTCACACACACATCAGCAGCGGGCCTAAATTCCAGGAAAAAAAAAGCTGCTGTTATGTAAGTGCTGCCTGGCTGCTGGCAGGTGCCCAGCGGAGCAGCTCACTGCAATGTGGCTGGGAGGGGAAACAGGGAAAAGAAAGAAGTAGGACATCTCCCAGCCACATTCCGCATCCTGAGCATGCCACCTGCAGGTCAGCGCTAACACTTCTCGCCTTTGCAGTCCATAAAGTATTAATGTTTTTCTCCGGGATGTATGCGGTTTAGTGCCCACTGCAGGTGGAAACTGGGCCACGGTGTCCCCAAACGCCTATCTGGACTGAGGAGAGCGGATGGGAACGGCGTGTCGCAAACAGGAATGCCTCAACAGGGAGGGAAGCTGTGCTGCCTGAGCTGTCCTGGACCACAGGGAACCCACGGTGGAGCTCACCATCTCAATTGGAGTTGTGAGACACCATCCAATCTGCATTTCTATCACGCCTGGACTTTTTAGTAGGTTGAGGATCAAATTAAAAGTAAATTAAGCTGTTGTGTCTAATGACAGCCAGGGTTTAGTTATCACTGTTGTGTGAAGATTCACCCTTGGTGGCACTTCAGAAGAATTTATCTTGGTCCTGAGCATCTTCTCAAGAGACCAGCACAGACAGCAGCTCCATCAAGACCAGGATTACAGCAGTTTCAGCCCAGTAAGGAGTCAATCAAGAGAGACTCAGCCCAAGGGCTTTCATAGACAACATGCCTGTGCACTGCCTTGGGGGTTTCTACTTTATTACTTGACACACCTGCACAGAGCCTATGTTAAGACCACTCTATTTAGCAATTATGCTTGAGTCAGCTCCCAACACCCTCTCAATGCTCCAGGAGAGCCCAAGGAGCCAGAGAAACAGAAGCCCTGACACATACCTGCATACAAACACAGAGTCCTCAGGATCAGGATAAAACCAACACAATCATGGTGCAAATAAGGTGCAAATAAGGCACGAAACAGTTTACAGTTTCAGCTGGTTATGGTTTTCTATCAAAACAAATCACTCTTTACATTCATCTTTCACAATACCTGTTCTGCTCCTTAACAGCAGTCTGATGCAACCCCTATCCTAAAAGTCTTTGCACTTTTACAAGCTTACAGGAGCCTGGGTGTTTTGGAAATACTGCAGGATGACTCTCACAGTGCATCCTAATTTCGGTCCCCAAGAGAAAAACCTTTTACACAAATCCTACCCCAACACCGGATGCTGCCATTCAAAAACCTTGTGAAAGAGCTTAAAGATGCTACTGTTGTATTTCTGCTAGACCAGACCATGGTCCTCAGACTATAGCAAATGGGTGTTGAAAGCAAACATCAGACTGTGGAGTCTGGTTCTCCTCAGAAAATTCCAGTTCCTTCCCTGTCCGACAGAATGGGAATTCCAGATACACCCCTCAACAGAAAGCACATGAATTAGGCCAACAGCATCAAACTGTCCTAGCCTTCCCCTTCATTTCCACAACACTTCTCCAGAACTGCCATACCTCAGCAACCCCAGTGGCTCAGCCAGGCATGTACAAGGGTGCTGCTGCCCTTGGGTGCAGGTCACAGCAGTCACCATCCTTCCTGTTCTGTGTGGGATTTCCTGCTGTGAGGTGAATTCCAGCATTATTCACCCGCTTGCAAAGGCACTCCCTTTCTTCCCTCACAAATACATTAAGGGGGGTTGTAACACAAATGTTCTATTACAACCTCCAGTAACAAACACATGGATCTCCTGGCATTTTTAGTATCTATTATTATTTGGACCTCTATCCACAGAAATTAGCCTGCAGTAAGCAACTAAGATATATGAATCTATGCATACGATCGCATAAATACTAGGAAATCATGCCATAAGACAGCTACTTTAGTAGAGTTTTACCCTGAAGGAATAAAAATCATATCAGCTGACCAGAAAACTTCAGTTTAATAGAAAATAAGTTATTAATTTTACTAATAATGGAGATTTCTGCTTTCTTTGCCCTTTTCTTTGCCTTTCCCAGGGCTGACAAGGGAAAAAGAAAAAGGAAACCCCAGGATTTCCTTTTGAGACCTGTCAGTGGTTCAAGCCCTGTCTGGATCCCTTTCTATAAGCAGCCAGTTCTCACTGCTGATGGTTACAAACAATCTGCTCCCTTCACGCAGCTGCTCCACTGAGGAGGAATGAAGTTCCTCCTTTGCAGCCTCAAGCCCAAATCTTTAATTGCTCTGCACGCTCTGGCTGATTTACTGCAGGCAAAGACAGCACATTACAGCCAGAGACTGAAGGGGAAAGTTTCATAGTATGACTTAATTTGCAATTAAACAATTCAAGTTTCTGTCTGAAGTTTCGCCAAGATAAAATCATATATATATGATTTTTGAGCTATTCTGGGAAGCTGTAGCACCACACACTCTAAATGGTCTATGCCTGATGGAAACGTTCATGAGCTACAGATAAGACTTCTCAGAACCAGAGCACGCTGCTGGTGCAAGCTCCCCAGGTGAGAGATGACAATATCTCTTGTTATATTAAAAGAGGAAATAATGATACCAGAGATTAAACACGCCAGCACCTCTGTAGCTATGCAATGCCAGAAGTTCGGGGCAAAGCCTGGAGATGCATATGAGGTGTCTCATACCAGCACGGCGAGAGGTGATGACAGTGCAGTAAATGGACCTGTGCCATATGGAACACTGTCCTTCAGACTAGTGTCAGACTTTTACTCTCTGCACACATCCTACCTGTCAGCTAGCTCCCACGCGCATTAATGGGATGGGCACGCTTTAAAGAACATTCCCTTTCCACAGAAGGGTGCAAACTCCAGCAGCCCCTCGATGAGGATTTTCTCCTAAAGTACTTTCTGTTGAAGCTGAACTTGGAGACTTGCGATTTTCTTTTTAGGGAAGGTAACTTAGACCCTGGCTGGGCAGGCACATGCTGGGGTGAGGATGATGCCACTCACCTGCGGCACAGCAGGAACCCAAGCGTCCCGACCAGAAGCTAGGCTAAAGACAAAGCCAAAAAGCCACAACTCCGGTTTGTTCTTGCAGGGAATTCTTCTCCTTCCCTCTTCTAAAAGCCTTGCTCGACACAGAAGACCCTTCAACCCAGCCCTGGGGATATGCCCACTTTTTGGTCTACCTTTGTGACAAACAGTTCAGGTTCAAACCCCTTTCAACAGCCAAGGTCCCCAAATATTATTGTGTTTTCAGAAGGAAGCTTACTCAGTAAATTTAGCTGATCAACATCAAAATTAACAAGTCCTATAGAAAGCAATTTTGGTGTATTTCATTGTCTACTCTACTGAATAAAGAGCAGTAACACTTTTAAGTATTTTAAGTGGTTGAAATTTGTTCCAAAGAAAAGGTTGGCTTGGGAGAGAACGCCGGAAACAAAGCACAGAGAGGAAAATATTTCTTTTTTCCTGGTATTTCAGTAAAATAAGGTGCCAGTCAATCACTTTCTCAGTATTATACATTTATGCAAATTCAGCGCCCACACCAGGGTTTTTTTTGAGCTGGATGAGGAAGTTGCAGCAGCAGAGACAGCTCGGCTCCCTCCCTCTCCCCGTGCACCGGTGCCCAAAACAGACACGCTGCTTTTAAAAGTCCTTAGAAAGCTTAATATCAGTTATACTGAAAGTTCTCACTCAAATATGGCTTTTTCACCCAGAAAACAACTACATAGAGCATAAACACCACCAGCTGAAGGCACGTTTTTGATGGCAGGAAGCTTTTCACACAGAAACAGCTTCAGAAGTCAGTAATTTTCATAGGGTTACACCACACTGCTTTCACAACACATTCAAATGTTTTACGTGGCTTTCTACATCAAACCTGACTAAGGAGGAACAGGAAGGGCAGCGAGATGCTTTGATGAACTAACTGCATGACTGTCACCTTTCTTGGTAAGGCCAGCAATGCAGTTTCTGCACAAGCACCCAGCCCTCAGCAGTCCCCACAACTACACCATCCCCAAGGACATGAGGAATGGCTCTCCCTGGTCAGCAAGTGGAGACACCTTGCTCAGGGTCTTCTCCAGCTGGCTTCTGGTGGGTTCCTCCAACTTCTGCATGAACACCACTAAACCTCAGTGTTTAGTTTTCCAAAGAAAAAGCCTGCTCACCAATGACCTGGTAATGCTGGCTGACTGTTAAAAGCTGACGTTTTAATGGTGTTTGCAGCAGTTGCTTCTCCAAAGGCACCCAAGTCTGGTCCTAATACTGCATGGAATCTACTATGGCACCACATGATTGCAGATTGCCAGAAACTGTAACTGCATTTGGACTAATATTCCAAGTAATGACATATGGAATTAGTTACGGTAACTATTCCCAGCGCAGACACATGGCAGACTGAAAACTCAACTAATTTACTGACACAGGCATACAAATCAGAAAGCTCAGTGCTGAAGAGACAACAGGACAGATCACAGAGCTACTCATAAAACAGACACCATAGAAACAACACTGTAGAAAAGAAATAAAATTAAACCTCAGCATTATCCAATTCAATGGTGATCTGCCAGAAAAGAAAGAAGGGGAAGAATTGAAAGCAAGCATTAGTAAGAGAAATTACAAATAAATTTCATGTTAGGATCTTATAAATCATTTAACACTTTAACGCTGCACTTCAATGTTGTATTTAGCAGTTAGCATGAGTAACATTTGCAAGCACTGGGCTGCGGTGGGTTGGGGAACCAACACTGCTGGAAGTGCTGTGCCAGGGAGCTTCGGAGGCAGGATGCACTCTGGCTTTGTTCCTGTGCCAAGTAACAAACCACACGGGCTGGCTGACCAAGAGCCAAGAACTTCACCCTTGGGCATGAGAGTCATCACTGGCGTGAGCTGTGAGCACCAGTAGGAAGGAGTGAGGAGGCTAGAGTTCCAGTTTGGGAACAGAGAAAGGGTTTTAAAATACGAGTCCTGCAGAACTGAGGCTAATCATCTGGTAGGCACCCAGAAAGACGTGTATGAATGACATGTTTCAGCACAGTAAAAAACTTGGGTCTAGCCTACACTGTCAATGTAGTTAAGTTTTCTGCCTATTAAATATACCACAGTATGCTACCCATCACTGAGCGAACCGGAGCGCGTGCCAAGACGAGGAGTCTTTAGCAATATGTAAAACTTAGAGCCTTCCCACAGGCTTCTGTACATCTGTGTTCTCACCACGGATTTTGCATGCTGCAGAGGAACCCCAGCTGTTTAATGAAGGCCTTTGCTAATGGGAGAGGACAACACTGCACCCTCATCACACTTCCCACCTATAAAAGGGACAAGCGCACAAGCCAGGAGGGTGCGCTGCCTCTATTGTTTGTGCTGGAAGCTGAGGCCTGAGAGGAGGAGCACTATCTTGCTCTAAATCAGATTGTTCCAGCGAGCACCACATGGTATTACAGCAAAGTCACACGCTATGCCAAAACTTCTGTGGCGCTCTGCTGCTGAACACTGCTTTGAAGCGACTGCTGTCAATTCTGTCAGCATCTGACCTACAAGCAATGCTGTTTGTGTGATCAATATGCTGGTCACAAGAGTAAGCTTCACCAACTTTATGTGCTCGGGGACTCCTGTATTTAGAATGGGTGCGTATACTCCAGGGTGATTTTAGAAACAAAAGGTATTGCCTTTTACGTGGTGACTAAATACAGTTATATGAGTCACAAGGGAGAATAAATACTATTGCGCTTCTCACAGGCAGACAGTAAAAGCTGTTCTACTACTACTCGCAGTCTATCTGTAAGCAATTCGGCTGTTTTTTCATATTTGGAAATCCATTTTACAGGCAAATATATTCTTATCTTGCATTATGTAACTGATCTTCTGTTCTCCAGGAACTAATGCGTTTTCTGCACTGTATCTTCACTCAAGTTGGCCAAATAAAGCCTAAGGAACTCCTGTACATGAATTTCCATTTAGAAGAAGCTGAGTGGCATGCTGCGTTCAAAAAAACCCTCAACACTCTCATTTGAACACTGTTGGTGTATAGAGTACATATGGTACATATCATCCACCCTGTCTATTACTTACGGTGACCTTGCGGCTGTTTTTAACAGCAGAATGTACACTGATGCACTAACAAAAAGTAAAACTGAATCTATGATTACACTTAAACTTTTACATCCCCATGTTGGGCAACAGGAAGTACCAGCACACTACAGTCATTCAAGAGGATCACCTAACCCAGCTCCCTTTTGCAGGAGCAGACTGACTTCTGCAGGCTACAACCAGTCCCCTTCTAGATCAGGCTTGCACAGATGCCTCAGTATGGGACCTTGAGGAGAGGAGAGGACAGAAGGTCCACACAGGACATCATCTTGTGCTGTTACAAGCCAGCACACGATACAGCTGCTGTAGCAGGAAAGGACTATGTGCTGAAAGCTAAGCTGAAACCTTCAGTTCCTACCCTTTCCTACCTACCCTCCTCCCCTTCCCATCCCACATATATGTGCTTCTTTTCTGCAGTTTATTAGGGCGTTCCTAAAGGTCACTGCATTTGTCCAAAACTGCCATTCCAAAAATGAATGGAAGCCCCTGGGTAGAACAGCAGGTCTAGAACAAGGCAGCAGCAGGAGCCAGGAGGTGGGCTGGATCTCTGACAGCCAAGAGGTAGTGGCAGCACATGAGAAGAGCATTCCCTGACAGGGCAGGGAGCACAGCACCGGCCATCCCTACCCTTGGGGCGTTTTCCTAGGAGTCTCCCATCACTGAGGGCGCTGCTGTGTGCTCAGCAGGGTGTGCTTGGGTAACAGCCCACACGCATGCACGTGCGCACCCACGTGTACAGCCTCCTCGATCCACTTGCTCTCCCTCCTCCAGGTCCCTGGCGTGCCAGAGCCTGTCTCTTGCTGGACTGGCACAGAACACTGTGCTCTGCTCCCGAGGCCTCTTCATTCCCAACTAGGCTAGCCAAAGCAGAGCTCATGTGCGACATCCCGGCTCAGCCTAGTGATGCTGCAGGTTCCCCTGCCTTCTGAGCAGCTCCCTCCCATGTGGCTGCAGCTATAGCTACAGCTATAAACAATTACTGCTATTACGAAACTGCCTGACCTCTACAGTTTTTGCCTTTTTGTGCTGTGAATCCAGCACTGTGCAACAACTTTAAACCTGCTGCAAGCAAAAATGGGACATGAGAAACCATCTGCTCCCAGGCATGGACTCCCACTTGCAGTGAGCGTCTTTCCATGTCACTGCTTATCCCAGTCCCAACTGCCAATTGCTCATGAACATGTTCACTGAGAGGGTATATTTCTCTGTATACCCACCATGTGGTATGATAATAACCTAGGTTGCTTAGAAATGCATGAGATACCTTAGACTAGGATTTTGAGATTGACTGTAGGAATGTCTACATATACAAACATATGGTCATATACAGAGCCTTCTGATGCAAATAGAGAATAGGTCTGTACCTACAAAAAATGTTCTTGACAAGATAAAGAAGTTAGATGTAGGAAGGGGAAATAAAAGAACCCCAAGGGAGGATGTACTGACAGTTTCCAACTATAATTCACAAGATGAAGTCTTGAATGTCTATAAATTAAACTACAAAATATCCTCTTGTTGAAAGGTTATGTGACCTGATCAAGAGTGAACTAGACCCACAACAGATAAAGAAGTTATATCCCTAATAAAAAGGTAATACAATTAGGTATTTTTACAGCACCAGCAGTTGCAGGAATTAGGACTTAAACTTGCAAATCTAAAGTAGAAAAGCAGCAGAAACAACTTCAAATGCAACTTGAAAGGTAAGCTTATTAGTTGACTAAAACTGTTTTGTTCCTGATCCAGTCCAGAAGTGTTGACACATACAAAACACAGCTTGAAAGAGCAAGAAATTTATTTTCCTTTACTGAATAAAGACAGCATTTAACACAGAATGATGAACTGTAAATTACGTTACCTTTTCTCCATAGCCTCTATCTTTGGTCATCATTTCCCTGAGCGTCTGTAAGACTTTAATACACAGTTTCTCCTCATTCTCCTCTAGCAGCTGTTTAGTATGCTTTATTAACCTGAAAAAAAACAAACCCCAACTATCAATCACAGCTTGTTTTAGTACTAATATTCTAGAACCGGGATAAGATATACATGGCTATCTTACTTAATTGGTTTAAGCTACAAACAAGTTTTATTATCATATCATTACACAACCATCTTGGGAACATTCTCTCAAGGGCAACCTGCTACCGCAAACTTAGGTGAAGCTTGAAGGGAACTGCAGTCACCTGGGCAGGAAGACAGCCAGATAAAACCCACTGACCACAAGCAGAAATCAAGCAGGGGAAGGGACAGTGGGAGTTAGGGCCTGGTCCACATCCCGCTTTGTTAAAAACCAAACTGAGAGTTCTGGATGGTGCAATCCATCCTACCCAGCATGTGTTCCTTACTCAAGTACCTAGTTTGTATAAACTGTGTTTATAATCCACCCCTCCAGGAGGTGACCAGAGAAGTTGGGTTCTGCTCTGAATTGCCCTCTAAGTGATCCTGTAATCTTTCCTTCTCCCTTCCTCTAGATGTGGGCAGCATCTGCGCTCGCTGACGCACATGATAACAACTGACTCTGACACTCACCCAGCAGATCTAGCACCTTGCAAACATTACTATGGTTGAAGGCAAGTATCAAATAACAGGGATCAGCTCAACATTTTTTACCCACTTATACCACTGTTCATGACACTTCTATCCTGCAGCAAACAGGAGTTTTAAAGCATTACCTAGGACAGCATACCAAGCAATCTTTCCCCATGCCCATGAACATTTTTTGCCCCCCTCCAAGGACAAACTGAATTTACCATACTATGAAATACTGTGCTTTACAAGTATGACCAAGTACATCAAGTATGCACCAACTTGGTACTTACTGTACCACGTAAGTACAACTTACTTGCAAATGAAACCTCCGCTTTCACATTTCCTCCTTGCGTCTGTGTTCTCTGGAAACAGCAGTTCAGGCCTGTGAAGCACATCTACCAGTACTGACAACTCTGCCTGGACAAGAGGACGCAGGCGATCCTCTAAAGCTGATACTATGTCCTAGAATATAACCACATCAAGATTTTAAACAAATACCTAGACATTAAAGACCACACAATAGGGTGAGATAAGACTTTAGGTTTTATTGTTTAACAGTTATCTTTAAGAGGGAAGCTCTGATTTCCAGCAGTCCCCCAGATAACTGACTTCCCCCACCTTCCCATCTCTGTAGATGCTGTTGTTGAGATACAAGAAGAATGAGACTCATAGCAGCACTGTAACTCTGCGATAATGGTCAGGCTATTTATGTTTACAAAAAATTTACAGAAAGGTCGTACTGTTAACATTATGCAAAAATAAAATTATCCTCCTTTTCCTTAATGTTTAGAAAGCTGTAGCTTAAAAATAAAACAACATTTACCCTAATACTTAAACAGGCAGAAAATACCGATACCTATGAAACTAGAGAGGCATTTTAATCCAATTTAAATGGACAAATATACCAGAATGGATAAAGAGGGAGAAGATACTTCCATGAGACTGCGTTGGGCAGTGGTTTTACATTATGCAGTGCAAGCTTACATAAAGCTAGTTAGAACTGATTGCCAGAAAAAGATTTGACCAGAGAATGAATCTTCAAAGATAAAAGTGGCATCCAAGATCACAGAATCACACCATGGTTTGGGTTGGAAGAGACCCTAAAGTTCATCCAGTTCCAACCCCCTGCCATGGGCAGGGACATCTTCTACTAGACCAGACTGCACCAACCCCCATCCAACCTGGCCCTGAACACTGCCAGGGATGGAGCAGCTACAATTTCTCTGGGCAACCTGTGCCAGAGCCTCACCACCCTCACAGGGAAGAACAATTCCCTTATATCTAATCTAAATCTGCCCTCTTTCAGTTTAAAGACGATTAATTTCATTTGGTATAAAAAAGGCCTTATTAACTGTCTAAAGATCTGAGCACAGAATACAGCTATAACACATCAGTCCCTATTTCTAACATGAAGCATTATGTTCAGTCTTGTTAGCAAAACCTATTTGTTTCAGGGACTGACTGCAGCTGCAACTGGTTCACAAGGAACAGACATCTATTTATTTCAATTTCTGCAGTGGGTCCCAGGCATAGCTGTGGCACCTTTCATTGTACTGGATTTTGGTGTACAAGGAGCAAAGCACTGGGTGAGTTTGGAAGGCTGTGCTGCCAAAAAAGTCCTGTCTCAAAGAAATACCATTAATGGGGGAACAAGGATACTTCAAGTACCACTAGCTTCAAATACCAGTATCTCCTAGGATGAGTACTTCCACACCCATTAGCCGTGCACATTCAATTACCTGGCTGGATACAATCTGATTTTACATACAGTATTACGGCATTATTATATTCAGCATCAGCTAACTTGATTACCATGTGGCATTTTGACTATTTAATTTCCAAATGTCTTTCTACTGAGGAAATCCCTCCTTCTGTGTAGGCATGCAAGTGCTTATTGAAGGAGGAGGGGGTGCTGTGTAGTCACCTGTAATCTTTCAATTATGTTTCTATAATCCCTGGAAGCAGCGAGCACTGAGTCTCTGCGAGCAGCATTCCTTGCAGTCATCCGCCAGTTCATTGCAGTCTTCTGTACCAGGTTATGAGATTTCAGGAAGAGATTGTTGACCTGACTGTCCAAGTCCACAGGAATTGCAATTGCTCGGCTTTTTGCTGTAACAAGCAAGTTAGTAAGAACTGACTCCTTAAGCCCATGTATTACAGCCAACCCAAGAACAAGACAAACTCTACTTGCAGTTCCTTCTACAATCTCCTTTGTGTGCATTTTAAAATGCAATGCTTAATCCCTGCGTAAGGGGTTAGACCTCTGTGTAGCACTTATATATAAAGGCTTTCACACCTCAGCTTGTTTACTGTCTTTAAAGCACAGGAGTAGGAATCAGTCCTTACACACACTCTAACAACTCATGCTAACAAAAATGAACACCTATCCAGCAGGATTTGGCCTCGTATCCAGTACAAATTACTCTTCTTGCTCCTAAAAATGGAACAAATAACTTGGAGGAATGGCACAAAACTATTTCCTTGCTGCAGATCAACAGGACTGCAAGAGTTTTGAGGTTAAATGGAGAAAGCACTTCAGGTTACAGTAACAACACCTATTGCTCAACCACGACAACATATCAACATAAGTCTGGCTTTGTACTATGCCTTGGCTCCAAGTTATCTGCAAGTGGCACCTGCGAGAAGTAAACTGCACTTTCATTCTGGAAGGATGACATGTAAGCAGCAAATCCTGGATGACCATGTTTGCAGCAGTTAGTTCTTATTACATCAGTTTCTTACCAACATCTGAGAGGACCCGAATGCAGCTTTCCACTGATGCCTTTTGGCTTGGCATTAACCAGTTGCAGTGGTACACTCTGAACACACCTTGCAGCAACTGTACAAACACAGGTTGGCGAGTCTAGAACACAAAGTTAAATAAAATCAAACTCATCACACCATACTGAGATGTATCAGCACCATCTTGAGGTATAATACCAGTTACCAGCTTCAGCCATGACTCTGCACACCAGTCATTTCTAACTGGTCTGCATCCACTTGTTAGGCAACTTCATGTTGTAGACAGCGTATCTACCACACAGCAACTGAATGGAAAGGGTGTGAACAAATGCTGGAAGGGAAACATTAAATAGGTAGCTTCTAAAGCATAAAGCCTCAGTAATTGAAGCTTGACTAAGCAAAGGAAATAAGTAGTCATCTTCATCTGTTTAATCAGAATTATCAGCAAACCTGGCACACAGAGATTCCTCTGTTCGTGCTGACCAGAAGCTGACTCAGTAGTCCACAGGTATATGGGACTTTGCTCTTGGCTAAACAACAGTGCAGCTCCAGAGCTGAAACCTCATTACTGCAAGTACTATTAGCTGGTATCTAACATTCTGAAGAAACCAGCTGTGTGTGTGTTACTTCAAACACAAGTAGTAGTTAGTGGTAAGCACTGTAGCTGCTATGGATCAAAATTAAGGCGTGCTTTTTAGCTCTGTATTTCACAGGGTGATCTTCCACTACACATAAAGTGAGCTACTCCAACACACACATGCACACGAGCTCTTTCTTTCATCTTTGCAACTACCCAACAACAGTAACCAAAACTCCCTGTTTGGTTTCGTACAGTTATTACTTAGTACAATTCATTTATTTTACCTGTAGAGGAAAGAGTGCTTTAAATACTTCAAATGAACCTACATTGAGAGGGAATACCTCGTGTCCCCGTGCCTATGAGCTACGTATGTTTCTATCAGCTAAGTGAACTACACCACAGTGCAAAGCCCACAAGACAGGAACCAGTGAAAAAATACCTCTTTTATTCTGGTCATGATTAATGCCTGTTTGTAAGAAAAAAGTGGAGTTAGATGAAAAAGCCAAATTTATTAGGCAATTAAATGTATCAATTCATCACACAACACCATTATGAAATGTATGAAAAGGAGAAACAAAAAAAATCAAGAAACAAAAAATTACTAAGAGGCAAATACCTATTACCCTTGCTAGAAATAAGCCAAACACCCAGAACATGTCAGGCAGTAGTGTTCTCCAAGGGCAATGAAAATACCTGTGCTTCTGGATTTAAGCCACCCACATAATCTTTTCAGTTCATGTTTAAAGACTTTTTGGTGTTCAAGAGCTTCAAAGACATTTCATTTGCTTAAACTACATCAATAAATCAAATAAGAAATTTACTCCCATGTTCCATTTGCCTCTAACTACACTTGTGAAGGAAAGCCTTGGGCAGCAGCACCCTTAGGGTGAAAACAGGCTCAATTGTACTTGTTAAAGAGGGCAAGTTTGAGACAGCTGTTCTTTGAAAAGACAAATTTACGTTCTCCTAATTTTTATTATTTGAACTGTATGACAGACGTACATGGTGTTCCTTGAACAAGCAGGTTGGTCCTGACTCAAAGGAGGCAGAATTCACATTAAACAAGCCATAACATGAAAAAGCATGAGATGAGATGATGCTCACATGGGAAGAAATGAGATGACAAGGTGCAGTAGAAAGGACAGGGAGTGACTGAATACAAAGGCCACACAAAGGGGAGTCACAAACGTCACTTGCCTACGGAGACAGCACCACCAGGTCAGGCAGCACTGGCTGCAGACTGCCCTGCAGCAGCTCAGACGGGAGGGACAACTCCCACCCAGTGATGTACACCAGCTAGGTGGTCCAACGGGCTGTACTCAGCTGGGAAAGTTCCTTCTTATGGACAAGAGTCATGACAGGCAGGAAAAGAGAGAGAAACAGAGCTTTTAACTTCGAGATGTAGAGGAAAGATGAGTCTAGGTAAGACAGAAAAACAAAGCTACCGACTGAGATGGTAGAAGTTACTCCATCCTGCTAGACAGAAGGAGAGATTGAGAAACCAAAGAAAAAATGCTGACATAAAATTGACAGATGGCTAAAATATGACAGTAAGGAAGTGTATTCAAATGCTGTATGCTCAGATATGACAATTAAAAGCATGACAGCCACGGTATACACTACAGAGGGAAGAGAGAAGGGCAGAACTCCAGGGGCAAGGCTAACTTGATCTCAATTTCTCTTTTCTTTTGATAAAAGTTCTGACAGACAAACTAGCACAGAGGCTGATACCACAATAGTGGCTGACATCGTAAAGTCCATGAGGAGCAAAGCAACTGCTGCACTGCTCAGACTTGTATGTGTTAAGACACAACCCTAATAAAACTGCTCAGCCCAAACACAGCTGTTGCAGCTCTCTGCACACTCACAGGCAATACCCACACGTTGGCAATTTATGAGTATTTGAGCCAATCTGAAACACAGCTCTCTTGCTGTCAGCGTGATTATCTCCTTGTCTGAGTAAGGAGGGCTGTCTAAACCTATGAGAAGCAGAGCTGTGCTGAACGCTAAAGAGTTGGCTGTATCAGGCTGGCCACTGACCATCCAGATATGGGTTAAAGACACATCCTGACTCAAGTAGGGCAGAGATACAAGTAGCCAGTAAGGCAAAAGCAGGAACATTATTGTTCATACCGAGCAAAAAGTGTTTACCTGATGCACAGTCATGCAGCAGTTTTATGGACACTTCCCCAGAGCAGTGCAGTCACCCAGGCAACACACCATGATCCAAAGGCTTAGCATGGCTTCTTTGACTGACATCAAATTGCCAGATATCCTTTATGGCCACTAACCAGGTGCCTCCTACTGTGCTGCCAGTTGTGTTCAATTAGAGACCTGGAGCTCACACTGTGAATAACTGCCTTGGGCATGCTGAGGCTGCATCAAGTTTCAACAACTACCATACTCCAGCTTCTGATAGACCTGCCAGGCACCTGACCACTCCACCCACACTCCTCCCAAAAAGTTATTTATGAATAAAAGAACGATGTTATCTTTGTGCTGCAATACAAATATTAGAGCCATGTCCTGACACCGCTGTTCTGATGGGGAAATCTCTACCTTCTGTCACCCCACTGATGTTCTAAGCTTCTCCATGTTTCCCCAACTTTCAAACAAGACAATAACAGGACTCAGCTTACTGAAACACCCTTGAACTCCTGGATTTACTTTTGTAATTTGGAACGTTTTTAAAGGAAATGTCGTGGTTTTCTTCTAAGGAGAAGAAAAACTGACTGCAACTGCTGAACCCAGGACAGGCAATTAGACTCTTCCTATAAAAAGATGCTTTCTTTAAACAACCAGGTTTGCACCCTCTGTAATGCAACACTCCTGTCTGGAAAGCTTGCCACCAAAGCTTTATCTTCCTTCTTCATGGGACTCTGGAGAACTCCTTGTTGCTGTGCTACTGCTTTGCCACTTCTAGGCAGCTGACATGACATACTCTCACTGAGCAAAATTGCTGTTTGCTTTCCTACACCTGCCCACATCGTCTTATTCAACTGTACTTTGATCCATGGCTGCTAAGAGGATGACCAGAGCCCTCAGATGCATCTGCAATACTAAACAGGGAAAAAAACCTTCCCTTCCCTACTTACAGTGTGATTTTCTCACCCAGAACCTGAGAATGACACATTGAAATTGCCTCCAAAAGACCTGTGTGGTGTCAGTGGTAGTACAAAGCCGAACCCACTAATAAAGTAACGCCACTGGAGCTTCTCTAGAAACATGTTTGTACTCTAGTCTAAAAAACTTTCCACTTTTGCAGCAAAAGAAACCTCTCGATCACAACGAAAACATATTTGCTCCCACATTACAAACACATATGGTTCTGTTTAACTGGTAAATGGAACCAAAGTGGAATGAACATAATTGCATTGGCAGCATGGTTTCACTCTTCTGTCCCTCCACGTTTTCCTACCTGCAAAGTAGTGCTCTGATCAGAGAACGGGGAACTGAAGAAAGTGGTGACTATGCTCATCACTATTTCTGTAACGTACTTCTCCAATATGGAGTCTGCATGCTTTCTGTCACTGGTGTTGTTACAAGCCTGCAAGAGAATTCATTCTTGGGTCAGACACAGCTCAACCATGGTAGATTAACAAGTGTTATAGACTGGCAATCTTGATGTCACATTGCTGTAGTCACAGCAATTCCATACCACAATGGTATTTATGACACTTGGGTCTCTGGATTTCGAGCACACCCCAAAACAAAAGCACAACTTTATTGCTGTTTTGGTGCATTGGCATATAGCAGTTTTAGGAGGGAGGAAAAACCAGAGTACCTTAGAGAAAGAAAGTAGTAGAATAGGGAGGACTGAGGTGTAATGCTTTCGTATGGGGAAATACTTGGAATCCCAGGCAAAAAGCCATATGGCCAAACACATGCCAAGATTGGAAAAAATATGTCTTGACCTGCCAAAAAACGTCAACTATTGCTTGGGAAGGAGCTCACGTATCCTGGCCAGAATAAGCAAGCCAGGTGGCAGAACAGAAAAAGGCATTAGACAAAGGAGCAGGGCGTGGGGCTTTTCTGAGGCTTGGTTTGTTGGTGTTTGGGTTTTTTTCTTTTTTAAAGGAAAATACTAATGTGTTCCATGGAATATGACTAATGAAAACCACAGGCATACGGAAAAGAAGGCACATATAAATTTGAAGGAACATGGTATTCAGGGTACTTACTGCCTTGATGCACTGTTATGCCTTATTCTTACTGCTCTATACTAAATAGGTTCATTTAAGCTTTTTGAATTCAGTTCCTAGATACAGAAACCATACCCGACAGATGTCAACCAGGAAGTTCTCAAATAGCTTCCACATATGATTACTGGTGTAAATCTCTTTCATTTCTACTTCTGTGTCGACATAGCAATGATTCAAGAAGTTGATGTATGCAATTTTGACCTAAAAGCAGGGAAAGAAACATTACCATTGGAAAATAAAAACCTGAATGCTATTATGAATGAATATAATATCACATCAAAACTGCTATATAAATAATTTGTAATTCTACTTCTTCCTTTTATTTAAGCACCGATGAAATTTAATGCCATGAATAGCAAGACATCATCCAATAAAAAACACCAGGATAACTGCAGACAAAACGTCAGCATAATAATCATTTCCAGCTCTGCAGAACCATCTGTTCAAGGTTAGCAGCATACTCCATAAACCCCTCTGCCTCAAGAACCCTATAAAATAACCAAGTACAGCATCACATCCCCATTTTAAGGGCAGGGAAACAAGAATAAAAGGATTTAACTATCCAGATTGACTGGGGCTGCTGACAGCAGAATCAGGGAAGGAATCCAGTTTCCCAGCTCACGGCTTTCTGCCCACCTGTACCACCACTCTTCCCTGGCCAGACTCAGCAACAGTGAATCTCTCTCAGCCAAAATCAGCATATTTCAAGTAGATACAGACCAGTGCCTTGAAACAGCCCTCACCTCAGGTATGCAATCCTCATGGGTTACTACCCTAACAATGTCATCCAAAGGAAGAAGGGAGTTGCATTTTATTTCTGTGTAGACATTTTTGCCTTCTGTGCACACAGCAAGCAGTTCTACTAAGTGGATGTGGTACATCAGAGGGCTGTTCTCATCCATCCGATCCCTCTCTGATCTCATCATTTGCACCAAAGTCTGGAAGGAGGCTCTGTCATTGTAAAACACTAGGACGTCTTCTCCTGCATTCACCAGCTACCAAGAAAGAGAAATATCCCATCAGCAGATCAAAGCCCATGCATCTCAACACAGCATCCTCCCTTAATTTGAAGTCTGACTGTTACAGTGCAAATCCAGGTTAGCTATTCTTTAGACATTTAAAAGGAGCACAGCCCACCACGTCAGCTGGGCATTCCCCTTGCACTGCCTTCATAGAGGGCTCAAGTATGACATTTTCTCCTAAAGAATTTACCACTTCTGAGCTGAAGCACTTCGAAGTCAATCCAACTGACTGCTTAGACAGAAGCTGTGCCAAGAAGCTTGTGACTTTCCATTGTGCTTTTTTATTTCACATATATTGCCTCAGCTGACTTTTTAATACAGCTAGCTGCAGACATATTGCCTTGGTCAGAGGAACGCCCCAGGGACATGCTGGATGGGAGGACTGCAGGGCTCAGTAATTCCACCCTTCTGAACAAACATCATCAATTTTCCAAGGCTAGCAAGTGACATGTTAAGTCACACACTGAAGATTTCTATCAGCTTCACATTTGAGACCTGGACAGCCACATTTTCAGAGCAGTTCTGTCCTGTAACTCCATTAAGGAGAATGAGCAAACCAAGTGTGGGCACTTCTGATCACACAGGTAGAGGGATCTTGGGCTATCCTCCTGCAGGGCCTGTGGCAAACAGCTAGCTAAAATGCAGGAGGCAGCCCCCAAGGCAACCCCCTTTCCTCAGCAGCTGCTGACCCTCATGGAAGCCAGTTGCTGAGCATCTCGCAAGCTTGACTCACGGTGAGATGCTCGCAAACCCCTTTTTGAACTGAATGACAAAATATGGCAGACCTTGGATCAATCTAGTAATAGACAGACAAAAGCCAGAGCTTGACAAACCTGATCCTTGGGCTCCCCCTGCTGAGGAGGCCAATAAAAATCCAGACTTGCAAGCACACTCAATGTCAAACAGATTATATCCAAAACCCAACTTAAAGGGATTTATTCACCTTTCTCTTACTTCTCCCTTCTACCAAGACAGCCCAGTTTTCCAGCTGCCTACACACCTGAACCTATGAGGACTCTCAGACTGTTCCCCCTTCAGTACTTAACAGTTGAATACATAGGTCTTGGTAAGATAAGAAATCCCCATCAAATTACTATCTCAGTAAAACTTTCCTTCTGCATTAGTGATCATGAAATTAAACTGTTCCTTTTCTAGCCAATTTTGCTAGAGAAAGGCCCTGTTGCTTCATTAAGCCCACCTACATGCTGCTGCATAGAACTCTGGAAAGTAAATTGTAAGTATCATCGATGAAGCAACCACTCGCTATACCTATGGGTGAAGAGCTCAGAGAGCTTTCGGTCACAAAAAAAGCCTGTGCTTTCTCATAGCTGCATGCTCTTTTTGCATTGTGAGAGCTAACTGTCAGCTTCTTGGCAGTCCCAGAAGCGAGAGGATCAATTTGTCATTTGCACCAAATGGTATGTGAAAACTTCTGTTCAGACCTTGCAAATCTCTGCAGCTCTCACCTCAGCCATTACCATATCTTGGCATTTCTTAATGAATTTTCCTTCCGCCTTGACAATTGTCTGCAGGAACTTTATGTACTGAACGTTTCTGCCATGCGTTTCGATACAGTGGACAAAGTGTTGAACAACGCGCTCGTTAATCTCGCTGCAAAGCTGGAAGTTGTTCATGAAAATGTGCTGCATTGTTACTGCTTCCAGAATCTAAAGGAGGGGATGGAAGGAATAAATCAGAGACCAACCAACCAACCCACCCACCCAACCCCACACAGAGGTCAGGACAAAGTCAACACTCCTGCAGAGTGCAGGACCAAAAAGAACATTTCTGAGGACATAATCCTTCAACACACTGGCTTGTTGTAGTATCTAAGACTACTTTCAGTCCTCTTCAGCCTCTTGAACTTTCTATACTGGTCCTAAACAAACAGTTCTTGCCAGCTTTTGAGGCTTCAGAATGTGAACAGAATGTGACCCCTTCAACCAGTCTTGCAGCAGAATAGGCCCAGAGGCAATCACCAAAGACAATCCATTCTCCTTTCTTGCTAGAACAAAATAAATCATGACATGAGGTTATTCTTACCCCTGGGTTAAGGAACAGGTTTATGTGTTTGTGCAGCAATGCCTGGTTCTGTTGGTTCCCAGCACAAAAGTTCTGTAAAAACTCGTGTGCAAGCTTCATGATCTCCTGCATCCTCGTGTCTTCAGCCTGTGATTGCATGACAAATAAGATGGGGTTAAAAAGATTCTGAAGGTTCACTTTCAGGTGAGTACTGGATGAGCCGCAGCTCCAGCTCTGCAAGGGAACTGTCACGTCTCTCACACCCCAAAGTAAAAACAAACCTCCACCCAGGTCACAGACATTAAGGATGAGTTTGGCCTGCTCCACAGTTTTAAAGATCATCAAAAATAAAGACCATAATAGAAATTACAGTAGTTTATTCTCTAAAATTGCATACTCCATGGCCAAGCCTGCCAGCAACGTGCTTTAGTCACTTTTACACTTCTGAACATACCACTACATTGGCCAAACCACACATCATCACCTTAGGGCTACACAGGAATATTGCCATGTTCCACTGAAATGCATTTCAGCAGCAACAGATAGGTAGTTCATGGCAAAGAAGAGACAGAAAGTTATTATTGCAACAGTTAAGCCCAATTTATATTTACTGGAATCTGCACACCACTTGCATGCTTCCAAGTACAGTTCAGGAATTGATGCCTTTCCTCTGACATCACTATGGATTACCAGTCTACTGATGGTATAAAATGCAGTTTGGAAAAATTAGTGTCTGCTTTTATTCTTAAGGAGTTTCATATATTTCCAAGGGTAAAACACCTTCCCCAGTGCCTGCCCAGTACATATTCACATGCATGGGACAGAAAGGTGACAAGAGGTGTGGGAGGATGTTTTTGCTACTGATTTTTTACCAAAATATGAAGCAAGACAGCATGAGACTTACCTTAACATTAATCAAAGCTACTGCCTAGAATTACTGGTTCTCAGAAACCTGTAGAGTTTCGAACAGAGGACAGCAGAGTGACTAGGAAAATGTGAAAAGCTCCCTCACCTATGCAATGATGAGTACCTGTCACCTGTGACTAATGGGCAGCCAACACAATGAACCTAGAGTGTGCTTTGTCAGCACAATGCAGTGCTGTGCAAGTTCAAACTGTACAGCAGCTGGTCAAAGTGGGCTTCTAACTGCACCACTGACATTACATGGCACTCTGATATGGCTAGTTATGAACAGCAAACCATGCCTGAAGAGCCAGTTATTTATTCAGTTCTCAGGGGTAGTCTGGGTCTCTACAACAGGGAGGGTCTCTGTTTAACTATTGGTGAGACCTGCTGATAAATCCCTGGGAGACCAAGTACCCTCATTTCCCTTCATGTTCCCAGGATGGCTGTCATAAGGCTACCTCATGGCAACCTCCACCAACATAACTTAAATTCAAGGCAGAACACACTTTCCGTGAAAAGTTGAGAGTTCAGCCTTACTCTGAGCTACGAAGGACAAATATTTCTCCAGGGAACAGCACGTAACACTGTATATTCAAAGACTTCAAACACACAAAGCTTATATTAGCTCCCTGTCATTTTCAAAGTGTGGATATTTCATAGACCATGAGGCTATATAAAATAGTTTCCGCAAATCCAATATAAAGGTAGAAGGTTCACAGGAGGTATTAAATGCCCATCAATATGACATGAAGCAAGGTGACAGCCATAGAGAAACCCAACCTTTTCATAAGGGATCTGCAGCAGCTCCAGCACAACCGCATGAGCTCCCATGTTCCTCAGAAGCCGTTGTTGCTGTTTACGGCTTTTCCTGACCGAGGCGCTTTCCTGAACGCAGAGCTTGCTGAGCCGCAGCAGGATCTGGAAAAGAGATTTGATTTAGAGCCAAGATTCTGGGTTATATTTCAGAGCACATCAGGTGTCTGCTACAGAGCAGCAACACTGAAGAATATATCTGCATGGACCAGAACGGCTTTAGGAAACAAAATCACATCTTGGGCTTGCAAGGAGAAGAGGCAAGAGGACACGTAGGGACAGAAGGCAGTGATAGCATCTACTGCCCCCTTGAGCATTAGCAACCATTCGCCTCACCACCCCTTCAGGGACACATCAACCCAGCATGGCCAATGAAAGCAGTTCACTGATCTGAGCACCATCCTTGGCACCTCTGACCAGGGCTGGTTCTGCACAACTCAGCCATATTAAGTGAACCCTGCATGCAGCTCCACAGTACAGAGCCACAGAAAGATCATCAGCTCATGTCAGTGCCAAAGCATGCTCTTGGTCTGGTATTTTTTAAATCAAATGCAATCTCAATAGCACAGTGGCTTGGAGTGCAAGGTACTCAGGACAGGGCAAATGAAATGGCTTCTCCACTTGCTTACTTTGTAGCCTTTAACAATAAAAATATTGTGTTACCATTGAAACAGCAGCAAAAAGTCGCATTTCTTACTTATCCATTCTTAAGGAAAGAATACACCTCGTGCTTATTATATTCCTGGCTTCTCATTCAAGTTGGGATATGTTATTACTCAGCAAATAGTTTCCACAATGGAAGAGTGACTCAGACTTTCCTGGGTGCCTCCCTCTGGCTGCAGCTCTCGAGAGCTGCATTACTCATTTACACTTCCATTTCACTACTAAGAAGCAAAATGTTACCTCTTTTACTACACGGTAGTTGTAGCTGCTAGTACTTTCAGGCTTCTGGGACTTGCTGTGGCCTTCCTGAGGATAAAATCAGACAAGTTTTTAGCAACTTATACTATTGTCTTCATTAAGGCTAAAGTGACTGTTTTAGGAGAGTGGCCACTCTCTTCTTGGACAGGAGTGCCACTCTGCTGCTTTCTAGACCATCTCAGAAAAACACTATCCTGTCAAGTCCCTCTGACCTCTGTAACAAATGAGGGTGGGATGATTTCAGAGATGGCAACCTCTTGTCCTTTCCTGTGCTTGTCACGCTCTGCCTGTAATCAAGTATCCTCACAAAAGCCTTCCTACTGTCTCGCTGTCTTTACTGTTTATTATTAAACCATCATTGCCCAGATATGAAGAGATGCCTCACTATGCACAGGGAAAACAACAATTACATTACCTTGATTTACTTCCAACAATAAAAGTTCATAACCCAGGGACTATTTCTTGAATTCCCTCACCCAGTATTTTCTATTATATGGAGGCAAAAGGCATTTAATTAGGTCTAGGCCAAGTGTGTATGCCAAGGAAGTCCCATACTATCAGGTGCAGATAAAGCACTGCTCTCTTCTGTCATAGCTCTGCCCTTACATTATTTGTGGCACACTTTACAAAGCCCCGGCAATCTGTCAGTGCTGAAAGGACACAACTTGGGAGCCAGGGCAAACCCAAACCAACTGTTCTGTTAGAGCCTGAAGATGACACTTCAGTGGCTGCTAATCCTGAGCAGTGTCCACTTGAGACTAACTGGCATCAACTAGACCAAATTCTTCTCTTATTCTTGCCTTAACACAAAAGCAAGGCTGATAGCCTCACCAGGCTATGCAGTGTGCTAGCAACTGTTCTTTTCTGTTACAGTTCTGGAAAGTTACATTTTCATACAGAATTAACACAAGAATTAGTGCCAAACACAACCTAATTACCTCCTTTTTCTTGTGTTCGTTTTCACCTTGCACTCCATCCATAGTCTCGTCAGGACCTTGGCCTTTGTATACCCAAAGCTCCGATTTCTCCACAATAGACCTCAGCTGGTCCAAATCTTGTTTTATCTGCTTGTAGTTGTCAACATCTTGGCTGGTAACAAGCAGTTGAACCTTACATGAATGCAATCCATTAGTTGAACAAAAGGATTGTTTTTAGCTGCAGCACATACATTGGGAAGAGGAATAATGCTTTGAGGACACACACATACCTGCTTAAAAGCTTGAAGGACTTCTTGTCTCTGACTGAAGTGCCGGAAGAGAAGCTGAAGTGCCCCGGACACCAGAGGAGGATAATCATGCATTGTTAAATGTAACAACACTCTCAGAAATGTTCTGCCACCATGATCATCCAAATCCAGTGGTGTGTTCTCCTCACTGAAAACAGAGCGTAGGAGTTAACTAGCATATTAAACTGAATGTCCCCACAGGACACTCTGCAGTCCAACCAATGGTGGCAGAACACCTCTTCTTCTGTCACTTTTAAGTAAGGGGGAAAATCTATTCAATCTTGTCTTAAGACACACCTGGGTTTTTCAGTGTCCTGCTTAACAGGGAAGCTATTCCAGATTCTAATCATGGCTCATTCAGTTTACATGATCCAACTTAAACTTTTTTTGTGTCAAACTATGCCAAAATATTTGTCCCTGTGTCAGCCTTCACCTTATTGCTCAAATATTTCTTGCCTATTCCTGGTACTATTTAGGAAATAAGCCCCCACCTCAGTATACAGATTGCAATGCTAACCATTCCAAGCACACAAAATCCTCCTCTTCCCTCTTTCTTTTCTGAGCATGAGAAACTCATAGTTTTTTTATTTGTTTTCCTGGATCTTTTCTATATTCTGCTTCCAACTGAGTCTGCACACTTACATTAAAAGCTCTGGTTATTAATTCTCTAAGTGAATCTTTCTCCCCCTTCTACCTTTATTTCAGTAATCAATTATCTTAGGTTAACAGAACACAGCTGCAGCTCTGAGCAGCCTAAGGACAAGCTCAAGTACTTGAAGTTTGTTGCTAACTTGCTGATCTGTGATTTAAGAAAGGCTATAAGCTGCACCAGAAGGCAGGCAGGTATAAAAAGTACAGCTTGCTTTGTTCTGTCACAATATATAACCTGAAATGAAGTTGTAGCAAGGTGGGGTCTCTTCTCCCAAGTAACAAGGTATAGGATAGGAGAAAATGGCCTCAAGCTGTGCCAGGGGAGGTTTATACTGGATATTAGGAAAAATGTCTTCACCAAAAGGGTTGTCATGCATTAGAACCAGCTGCCCTGAGCAGTGGTGGAGCCACCAGCCATAGAGGGTATTTAAAAGGCATAGAGATGTTCCACTTAGGGACATGGTGCAGTGGTGGACTTGGTAGTGCCAGGCTAATGGCTGCACTCGATGTTCTTATCCAACCTAAATGATTCTATGATTTTGTGGGCAGTTTAATGCTGCATTATACAAAAAAGGATGGCTAAATATATATCTGTGTCAGTAGAAATCCAAATCCTTGCCTACATAAACTTTTCCACTGAAGATTTTACTGCAGCATTCAGCTTAGATGCGAGATGCACTAATCCTCCAACCTGACTTTCACCCACGCAACTGAAGCCCTCCCATGAATATCTTTCTGGTGAAGGACACTTAGGGCCCTTATTTGTGGCTTTAAATCCAAATGGACACTACTTTGAGCTGTATCAAAGGCATTTCAGGAAAATGAAGCCTAAGTTACTGTGGCAGCTGTTTCCAACCTTTCCCCAGTTACTACCTTACATTCAACTGCAATTTCCACTTCTCAGGAGCCCCGAGACTTGCAGCCTGGCAACTCCTGAGCTACCCCATGATTAGCACCAGTGAAGAGATACTTTCCTTCCACCAAAGATCCCCTCGGCTTGTTCTTCAATATGTTCGAAGTCCAGAGCTCCTGAGAAAATAAAGACGGCAAGCATGTCAGAGTTGCACCAAAGCTGTTTTTGCAGCCTAAAACCATTTTAACTGGCAAGTGGGCATGTAAGTGTAAGCAAGGGGGTCTTAGCAAGCTAAAAGAATGCTGAGACATTTCTGAAGCTGCTGCTAAGACAACGTAAGACAATGAATTAACCTGTTCCCAGCTCACAAGTTAAAGTGTGCAGTAATTTCAGCAACATCCAGGCTTATTCCTCTCCTGCCTATTTTTAGATTGCACCACCGTCATTCCAGGACACTGACGGGACATGGGGACATTCAGACAGGCCACCCACAAAAAATGTCAAACGTCAGCTTTGAGAACTCCTAAAGTAATAAATTCAGCAATGGCAGCGATACCCCTGTGGCCCTATAGACAAAAAAAGTCCTTATATTTTTCAGTATAAGATAGGTATTATCACATGGGCAATGACCAGTATACTGAAATTACAAATGGAAGTTATGAGACAGAGCTGAGCTCTCCGTATTTCACAAGGATTTTGCAAAGGGCAATTGAAAGAGAACACTGGGATTTTATATCCTAGCCAAAAGTGTTCACCCCCTCTCTTTCAAAGTTCCGCTCACTCAGAGAGACCTTGCTCTCCCTGCCAGCCCCCTTCCAAGGCCCTGGAACCCCAGGGGCTGCTGGACAGGCAGCCCAAAGAATAAAGTAAACACATCCCTTTGAAGTGAAGATCAAAAGAAACAGTCTCCTCCCTTTGAAGACTTCACATCTAAACTGCATTTCCTTTATCTTTCTCCTTTGCATCTAGAGATACAGTCCCCAAATTGAGGAAGAAACACTGTTTGATGTCTAATAAGTTGCACTTTTAAAGCCCAGTTATACCTATGGGGTACAAGTCCTAACTAGGGGACACTTTCTCGCCTGGAAAGCCATATAGCAACTGACAACACTACATTTACCCAGTCAAAAATGACTGCCCTGCTTTCAATTAAGAACAACACTGGACATGACAAGCTCCTCAATGGCTTACTTTCATACCCTTGTCTGGCAGCACTGAGATACAGACACCTCCCAGTGTCTTGCCTTGGAAAAGAGAACTCTGGAAGGGGGGGTGGGAGGAGTAGAGCCATCAGTCCAGGGGGAAGGGATGGATGAAATCCAATCACTCTGTGGACACTTTTCCTCCACCCAGAAACAGTAACAGAAAGGGTTTGAGGTTGATCACATGATAATGTTTTATTTCTGGTTTCCTTTAAAGGATGCATCTCAGGCTCTTGGTCACACTACATATGGAAACAAGCAGCAGAGAGTACAAATCAATCCTGGGTTTTGTTTGGGGTACTTCAAAATGATCCCTACTCACTATTCCCACTGCTAGCAGCGTACTCTGCTTCAGTGGGACCACTCACCTGACAAAGCAAGAACCAGAATCAGTTACCCACGTAGCACCTCTAAGATTGAAGAGTCTTCCCTAACCCACACAAACTCATCTTTCAAAATAACCAACCTGGTACATTAGCTGACATTTCTTGAGTACTGCTTCCAGTGGGCGATTCAGACATCTGGGCATTGCTTTCATCAAATTCATGCTTAAATATACAAAGCAGGCAGGAGATTCTGTAGTCCAATCTCACATTCAAAATAAACTGATGAAAGAGAAGTAGTAAAAATGTTGAAGTAGCTTGCCTGTTTCCAGCATGAGTACAATTTACACATAACGCAGCGCTACCAACATGCAAGATCAGGGTAGTAAAGATGCGGATTTAACTTGGTGAGGAGATAGCAAATGTTTCCTTAAAAATCCCCAGAATACAGTATTATTTTTCCAGTTATGTCAATGAACAGATGATAGACACACAGGAATAAACACTTGGAGAAGATTTTGGCAGAGTTTTGGCTCCTCATTACTGCTCAATGGAGGCATCTTCACCTGACTCCCCAGGAAAGGAAAGCAGCGTTTCCATCTCTGTTCTGAGACCAGCAGGAATCTAGCAGACAAGTGCTGCCCTCCTCCTTGCACTGGCTCCCAGGATCTGGGGCAGAGGAAGCTGAACATGAGCTGCCAAGAGCCAGGCTGCTGCCACAAGCACAGCAGAGCAGCAGCCACCAGCTCAGGTGGCATTAGCTAGTGGCAGTGAAAACTCCAGTGTAACAAAGACCACCTTCATGGTGGTCTCCCTCCCTCTTAAGGAAAGGAGTATAATGTAAAGAATACTTACAGTTCTCTCAGGTTTAGGAGAAAATGCTTAATGCCAGTTTTAACAGACCATGGGAACAGGGGGAATACTGGCACACTAAAATATCCCACTGCACAGGCCATAAGAGAAGTTCTGGCTTTAACTAAAATTAGCAGCGGTGAAAGGAAGTGAATCGAGCCTCCCCTACGTGCTGCATCTGCTGCTGAGGGGAAGGGCATAACCCAGCTATGTGCGAAGCCTCCCACGGGGGCACGGGGAAGGAACACCATGGCTTTCCTGCTGCTTCGCATGCTTTTCGCCCACAAGGCTTTTGCAGCATTCTGGCCTCCATGAACTTGCCCATAAAGTTACCAAACAGAAAAGGAACTCCTACACTGAGGGAAGGAAGATGGATTTCAGTGCAGTAATTTCATGGCAACATCTAGATCAAGGAAGTGCTAGGAAAGGGGGGAGTAAAACGACAGAAAAACCCAAACCAACTTTTCTCTTTGTGTCCCAAAGACTTCGGAGCAAACAAGCAAGGACAGCCAGAGATGGAAGAGACAGAGAGGCCAGAATGCACACGGTTAAACAGCATTTCATGCCAATGGCTCTATAAAGGAGTCTTCCCCTTCCTTGGGGCACTTAGCAAGGTGGTCCTGTAGACTCTCCTTACTTTAAACAGTAGGGTGGAAAATGAGTGCTCCATTTCAGCAAGATGGGTATTTACAAATCACTGCTAATTTTATAGATGTCTACTGCAAACTTATTCCTATGAAATTGTTTCAGTAATGGCATAATATTGTCACACAAATGCTGCACACCTGAAAGTCACCCTTGTAATACTTCACCAGTTTAAGGGAAATGAATTAAAAGGCAGCATGGCACTATATTAACACTTACATTAAAGATATCACAAGACGCTATGTTAATGTGCTTAGCTAGTACCTGAAGTATTTCAATGATCTTCAGCTTTGTGTCCATTACCAGGATGTCCTCCTTCTCTGGTTCGGTCTGCTTGACATTACCCTCAGGAGCAGCAGCAAGTGGAGTCATGGGCAAGAACCCACCACCTCTGAGCACCACCTGGGTCATCAGCTCACCAACTCCATGGATTGATCTCATCACATTGCTCCCTTCAGAGAGGTAGGTAAACAGGTAAGGTTATGATGATGTAATGGGACTGCATTAACAGGGCAAAAACCCTTCACATCCTACGAAAAGAAATTGTCTCAACATTAAACAAGGCGAGGTGGACACCTAAATCCCTGGAACAGATGGAAGTCAAGAGAAACACTGCAGTACTTTCAGAACCTCCCTGCCCTCCCTCCCCCTCTTTCATTTAGTCATTAGTCAGCTTCACAACCAAGCCGTGGACAGAAATAAGCAGAAGATTCCAAACCCACACTGACATTTTGAGATGAACTAGACACTACCAAAGAACGATCTGTTCTGCCAATCGTTTTGCAGCCTTACCTTTACTTTCCTCGCCTTTTGCCATCTTGGTAATAGGGAAGATGGTAGTGATGTGCACACAGTCTAATATAGCAAGGAGGATTTTGGTTAGTCTGAGGAGGTCACAGAAGTTGTAGAAACCAAAATATATCAGATTTCTGGCTAAGTTAACAACCTACCAAAATAATAATAAAAAGCCTGATTAATACTAAGCATTTTGCTATCACAATCAAGTTGTCTTAACACAGTGAAAAGACCAAGAACCTGGCTATGAGTCACATTCCTGTAGTATCTTGCAATTCCCTAAGACTGTACAGGCCTACATGTTATCAGGAAGTTTTCTACTTGCCTACAAATACTGCAATGACTGGAGTAAAAGTCTGTATCTACAATTGATATTCTGTAGGTAAAATCATACTACACTTGTCTCATTGCAGCAAAGGTCAAGACTAGAGGGAATGTGCAGATGTTTTTCATGGTTTTCTCTTACAAAAAGCTCCTGAATCATACATCTAAAGCTCGTTGCTACCATATTACAAAGTTTCCCCCAAAGTCTTCCACATGCACTGCTTCAAGATCCACACACAGTAATGTCACTTATACTGTGAAATTACTTATACTTTAACATAGCCCCATTATCTGAAATATATTCCCTCAAATGCATTGGGTTAGTTCTTTTTAAAGAAATATCACGTCTCTTCTTAAACTAACAGTTATTTAGGGAATGCTATTGCATACATTTGCTACATTGTATTTTATTTACAGACAATTGTAATGGGTCAGTAAGTTACAGTTCTCTTCCCCAGTAATACTTCAAGCTCTAGAGACTGTGCATGCAGCAACAGTGTTTAGCTCCTGAGAGTATTTATTTCAGTAAAGCTTGACTTTGCAATAACACCGAGAGCACACAAAGTAAACAAAGCTGCTGCAAATTTCAGACATAAGCTCACATTCATTACTGTATTTCAAGAACTAGCATTGCAAACTCACAAACTTCAGCAGGGTTTGCTTGCATGCAAAGAAAAGGCTACAGTAAAAAGGAGGAGCCTGCTCAGGCTCAGCACTCAGTGATAACTTGTCAATCTACTTGGCCTTGGGAAAAAGCACCAACATTCCATGAAAAATAATAATAAAAAGAAAGGATAAAATCAGAACTGGATAGCTACCTCAAAAGTGAGCTTATTTTTCTCTTTATCAGAGAAGGGGAACCTCTGACACACCACATCTCTTAAATACTCCTCTACAAATTCCATTGTTTGTGCAAATCTCTCCTTAATTTCATCTTTGGAAGTTCCACTGCTATCATAGCTGAAGAGGGAAAAAAACAAAACAAAACACAAAACTTAGCATGCACATACACAGGGCTCTTTTCCCCTGATACCATTTTGCATTGGTTTGTCAAAATCTACCAAGAGTTAAAGGCTGTTAAACAATTTATCCAAACAAGGGAGTCAGGAAGCTGACACCATAGTTTCCTGGCTTTGGCTGCTTTATCCCATATGCTCATTTTGCACTATTTAAAAATGCCTGAGGAAAACAAAAAAGAGAATTTTGTCCCAATAACTGAAAAAAGAAACCCTCATGATTTTGGTGGGAACAATGACAAGCTACGTACAACGTTCAGGAGAACGGATGTGGCCAAGAGATGCTGACTATGGATGCTATTTTTCTTCCAAGTAAAACCCAATATACATTCAAAGTAGAAATTAACTTTTCTTCATACAAATTCTAGGTGTGTTTCTCTGCATGTGCAAGGAGTATCTGGAAAAGAATCCCCACCACTTCTCACTGACTACTTCTGTTTCCCCATTTGATCACGTATCACTGAGTGGCCTCTGCCAGAGCTGAAGCCATTTGTTTTTCTATTTTGGCATTTAAAGTTGAATATGATCTACTGCATCTCTCTCGGCAAACTAGGCTAGCAAGGACAAAAGGGAGGGGAAACCAAGAAACCACTAAACACCATTATTAATACTGACAAGACTCAGATTCCTAACACTTAACATGAGTTTTAAATGTACTTTACTCCAACTGAAAAACTGAGCTCTGATCAGTTGAAGTAGTATAGATTTTAAATTATCTGTACTACAAAGAGTTAATACAAGCCTATGGTCAAGGAATCACATCCCCAGTCTAGCTGTGGTTTTGCATAGGTTTTTCACCACTGTATCAGAGTATTTTCCATCGAAAGTTAGGGAATGTGACTGTCTCCAGCTCATTACTTGTTTCAGCATTCTCCCCCTTGGTTTTGCTTTTGTTTGTGCAAACTACCAGATAGACTATCTGCCTTGAAGTGTCTATACTCTAATCGTATAAGGCAGGAATTAAAATGACACAGTCATTGCTTTCACCTCCTAAGGCCACCTGCCACATCACCCAAGTCAGAGCCAGAGCATTACTGTGATCACTGTGCATTTTGAAGCCAAACCCCTCTTACCGCATAGCTTACACCATGGACATAGAGGAAGGTTATTTTGCTCTCGGGATATTCTCTCCGGCAAACATAAGGCAAATGAATCCAAGGGGTTTGAATATTGTGTGCTTTTTTTTATTATTTTTCTGAATTTTTAATCAGAAACAGCATAAATAATGCACGAGTTGAGAGCCGATCTGGTTTTGTTTTTAAAGAAATCACAAGTGATGTAATTTCCTTTCCCACACCATTCCGGCACGTACTTACTCATCAATAGCAATTTCAGAAGGTATTTCAGACCACAGACGAGCATACTTCACTGGTGTTACTTGTTCCTGGGGGTCACGATCAACATGCATATGAAGCATCAGCCGGCAGAAAGATGCTCGTAGATCATATGGCAAGTTTTCATCAGACATGCATCGGAGAATGAGGTCTACATCCAGCTGGCCAGATATTTCATTTATGGCTAAATACTGTCGATCAAGGCACATTCTAGCAAAGAGGTTTAGTTGGTATCTTCAGGGAAAAAGAAATACATGAACAGCTTACACTTGAGTTTCTAGATCATCCACTGGGTGTAGTACTGATATATTCTTACGTATTAACAAATCAATCATTACATTTTCCAGTAATATGGGTAATACTTAATATGGAAAGAATAAAGCCTTTACCAAACACTAGTAAAAGGTAACATAGTGGATAAACAGAATAAAAGGAGTAATGATAGTTTCCTGAGAGTTACATAGAATTAAGTAATGCTGTTTAGGAAAGCTACAGAAGAAGCCAAAGAACACTTAGAGCAACTCAGCCTAAACACCGTATAAGTCCAAATGTCTTTTACTGATGCTGGAGCCACAGTTATTCACTGAGGTACCTGATGAAACAACTACTGAGCTCTGCTCCCTTTAGGGAAAGAATTAGGAGAGGAAAAACTAAACAATTCCTAAGATTTTCAGTCCATGACCTAAAAGCAAGCAACTGGCATTTAAAGTCATGAACATTCAACAGACTGATTAATTAACCCCCAGACAAAAAGCACATGTCCAACATTCAGGAGGCTTGGGTTGAATAGTGTCAGCTGTGAGGTTTCCTAAAGAAATTAACATTTAATTGAGAGCAGACTCCTTTTCACACTCAGCACTCCTCATGGGAATTTGACCAAACTGTGTTCTAACCCCTTGTAAGTATGTTCACAAGTATATAATGTAGACTAAAAGTAATCCACACTATCAATTCTATATAAAAGCAAGTGGTCTCCCTTTGACTTCACCCTTCCGAAAGGCTCAGAAACACACATTAGGAAGTCTCTCCTACAAGAACCAGTTCAGTGGAAGAGATAATGCAAAATAAGATAACTATTAAAAAACACAATGCACTTGTACTTTCTGCATTACCACAATCGAGGCCATCAAGCTACTCTCAGAAGTTTATAACCCAGACACAGGAATTTGGTCTGGGCTGAAACCTGATCTTACACCATGCCAAGAACTTTGTGTCTTCTCAAGTCATCTGGAAACATCGCTTCATGTTACAAACTGCTAAAAGCACAGCTTAAGCTGTACAAGAGAGCACCGCACATAAATCAAACCAAACTTGTGGCATTTTCATAACTTCACTGTCCTGCTGAGAACTACAGGGACACTGCAGGCTTTGAGCTTACAGAGAAATGTAGAAGGCAGAATGAACAGCAGTGACTCCTTTACAATCAAAAGCAAAGCCATAAGCATGCTCAAATCCTATTCTTCCCTCAAGTGGTTGTTCACCTCAACTACCATCTGAATATAGGTAACATAAGTAGTTAACACACAGGCTCTCTCAAAACACCTACTTATCAGGAAACCAAGCACAAGTACAGACATTAAGTGCTGTGCAAATTCAATGCACTCTAAGCCTCAACTATTTTTCTTAATGGTTTAAACTTGCCCATGCTGGTAACTGGACTTCATGCTTTTAGCTCTCACTTCAGAGACTTCATGCTCACTCTCTTAACAGTGATTTTGTCCATGAAACCAGTATCCTTTCTCCCCAAACAACTACAGCCTATATACCAAAGAACTCCCCACATAGCCTTGATGAACTTCGCTAGCCAACTGCATGTGCTGTTAACCTGTAGTAGCTGAGTACGTCCCGATCTTCCTTCTGCCCTTCTTTAGCATCCTGAGCCAACTCTCTGATACTCTTACTGCGGATTTCCTTGTTACTGTCTCTCCAGAACAACCACACTTCTTCCTCATCTTCTCCAACTTCCAAGGCATTTTCTCCACTTGACACTTCTTCAAACTCAAATCGAGAGAGGACCAGCCTGCCAGAAGGAAGTTAGGTTAGATTACAAACTGCCAAGAACCATGCAGATCTTTGAGAACATTCAAGACACTTGCTAAAATGTACTGGTGGCATAGAAGGAACTAATTTTATCTCACCTGCATACAGAAAAACATTTTATTCCTCAACTCTGCAAAGTAAAAGCAGAGTTATATTATTCTTTCAGCGGTGGCAGTGAAGTATATAAAATATTTGGGTTTTATTAGGTTAGCATGAATTTAGAGTATAAGCTTTTAAGGCTTATTCAGCCTTAAAAAGATCAACATTTCAGCTTCATGGAAGTGATTAAGATAAAGGGAAGATAAAGACACATCTGACTTTAGAAACCATCTTTACAGGAGAACTGGTTCAAAGATCATTCAACAAAGTAGGAAAGGATTTGGTAAACAAAAATATCTAAGAATCCATTAGTTCCTACTGAAACTAAAACAGCTTTGGGGGCTTTTAATTCTTCAGAAAAAAAAAAAATCATAGATCTGAATAAAGGCAAATTAAATACATAAGGATAAGAACAAGTAAGTAATGTAGCAACTTCCAGTACTGGTGAAATAAATACAGCCTTTATGATTTCATTAAGAGAATTAAATACACAAAAATACTCACAGCCATTTGTTTTAAATACTACCTGACAGAGACCTGATCCCCTCTTGCAGTATTTTGATAATGAGTATCTATGCTCTATTCCACATATTGAATAAATCCATCTTTATGGAAGATAACTGGGATTTGGTGCCAGCTATTGCTTCAGCAACAACAGAGCAATGCTAAGAGCTGGAGACCAAAATCTTAACCTCAAAGGGTGAAACAGGTGAGCAGAGATGCATCAGCTTCTACTTCACTGGAGGATGAGCTCAGTGGGCACACACCCAGGAAATGCTTGCTTCAGACAGCTTATGGACAAAGGCTTGAAGCCCAGAGGGGGATCAGGTCCCCAGAGATCTGCACGCCCTCCTGCAGAGTCTGTCTACTTTGACCAAGTGTGAGGCATCCAAAAAAGTTTGGACTGCAGGAGTGAAGACATATGGCAGATGTCTGCTGCCATCAAAGTCCACTTCCTCTGAAGAGGTCCCCACACATACTTAACTGCTTTCTCTAGACCTGCCAGCAGTGCTCGCAGCTTTGAAACACCTTCCTTCTGTTTCACACCAGGAAAACCACCTTTAAAGACATTAACTTACTTAGTTTCAATGAGAATGTCTGCATTTGTTGGATTCAACACAGCTTTACAAATCAACTCCTGTGTCACTGGAATAGACTTGTTCATGGAAACGCACAGATCTGAGAGGTAATCCAAAAACCTGTTGGAAAACGTGAGCCAAAAGGGTATCAATCATTGTTAAGATCTAGACTGAAGCAATCTACATTTCAGAAAGAAAACATTCAGAACTCCATTTTAACTTTGCAGAGCGAGACTGTTGCCCGAGGGGGAAGTTATGGTGAGTGCCAAAATAGAAGTGAACTAGCTGTGCTTCCTTGCTAGCAAGTTGGCAGGTACAGATTTTTGTCAGAAGGTTGAGGAAAAGGGTAATCATATACTTAGAAACACAGATCTCACCTGGGCTCCCTATTTTTCCTCACAAGACTAACAAAGGTGTCAATCTCAGCAGCTGTGATATGCTTTTCCAAGAGCTTGCGATTGTTATGAAGCAGTGCTGTAATAGTGTCCTCGGCCAAGACATCATAGCCAATTTGTTTCTGCATGAAGCCAAACTGCTTTGCAATGTATTCCTTCGAAACAGAGAGGGAAGAAGGAAGGTGGTATAATTAATTCTCAGAATTTAAGAAAACAATCAACAACAGAAAACAGCACTATGTTTGTCAATGCGCAGTGAATTGGATTAGATTCAAACGGTTGCTTTCCAAGACAGCAAGTGTTAACAGGTAACCTTAACCTCCCTCCCTCCCAGGCTAGACCCCATCAAGGCATTCATCCTTATCTGATATGAGTTTATTTTTACTAAATGGCAATGGAAAACCATCAGCCTTAATTCATAGGCCAATTTTCAATGGAGCTTGCAGTATGGAAGAGTAAAGAAAGTCTTGTAATTCACTTGGATTTGCCAGTTAGTAATTCTGTTGATTTCCTAAATTGCCCTTAGAACGGGTACTAATTACACTGCAGATAGTGTCTGACAGATGAAAAATGCCAGACAGATTAAAACCCAGCAACCCAAAAATCTCTTGCTGACTGTACAATCGCAGCACAGCCTAGCAGGGTTTAATTAATGGGATGCAGCCTTTATTTTTCTTGGAGCACGGGAACAGTGTTAGTGCCACTGAGAAGTACAGACATATTTCAAACCTGATTCTTTCTGTAATCCTGCTGAGAGTGTCTCAGCACTCTGTAGCAAAGCCGGCATATGTGTCTGAAAGGAGCATGACGCTGGTCCCCCAGCTCCTCCAACCGCAACATGGGGCCATCGCCACTGTCCGTAAATGGTGCTTGCAACAACTTGAAAATCTATAGATTCATTAAAAAGCAAAGATAATCTCATGAGACACTGCCTTCATCTCATGAAAATTAGGGTAAAACCACGGTGTCAGTGTCTTTAAATGGCTAAAAAGCACATCAGAAATACACTAGAGTTACCCAGTTTCTTGGCCTACAGTAGCCTGGACAGAAGACATTGTTAATCACCTTTACTCATCATCATATTCTGTAGCTGTTAATTCCAGCAATGGGATGCTTACAGTCTGCCACAAGCTAGAAACATAATGGATCTTTTGGTTCCAGTAGCTTGGCCAGGCTCATTACTATTAAGTTCTCTTTTTTGACAGCCCTCTTGTAGGCAGTGTTTAGAGAAAAATGCAGCTTACCTGCTTTAGAATATTCTGTTCCCTCATCAGCTTTTGCCGTTCTCTATTAGGTTTAGAAAATACCACTTCAAGGACATCTTGTCCAGAATTAGTTCCACCAGTAACAAAGTAGACCAAATCCTCCAATAATTTGGTAACAGACCTACAGGAAATCCAGAAGTTGTTAATACAAGAGTCCAAACTCTCTCTGTTAAAAGAATAATGCCAATTGATGTTTATATAGTTTATACAGATTTATACAGTTTATATAGATTTATATAGTTTATATGTTTATATGTTTTTATATGCTTTTATATAGTTTATATGTTTTATATATATTTTATATAGTTTATGTAGATTTCAAAACACTAAGTGCTCTTTTGAACACCATTTGGAGACTGACTCAGACTGGATAAAGCACATACGTTTGTACCGAACTTAAAGTTAGGAACTAATGCTCCCTATTGCTATATCCCTGTCCTGTAACAGCTAAACCACAGCAGTACTAAGACAACCGTATCACTTTAGGGCAGCTACATACTCACCAAGTTCTATTGACAGTTCTTTAATTTGCCAGGGAAAAAAAAAAGTAATCAGGTGATAATATCTCCCAAGGTCAAATACAAGACATTGGCTATAGAAGCACACAGGCTTGGTTTTACATCTTCGTATCTTGGGTTTACACAGCCCACCGTGCTCTTTTTGTATGGCCACATACTTTTCACAGATTGCCAGAGGATTTGCAAGAAATCATATGTTCTGTCTTCACAAGGTGGATTATAAATTCTCACACTCAACTTGCAAAGCCCATCAGGAAAAGTATGCTGTGGATTATACCCCCAAGTTCACAAAAAGTATGCTGTGGATTATACCCCCAAGTTCACAACAACAGTTCTCATGCTCTCATCTCACATAGCGACAGGGTGGGCTTGAGAACCTCCACTATGGACACGTCAACAATAAAACCATCAGCTTTTTTTGGTTTTAAAATTTCACAGTTACTGAGTAAAGAAAACAACATGATCTTGTTTCCTTACCTTCTTTCATTCTGGGTTATTGTTCCCTTTTCCAACTTGCCAGCAATGGAACCTAAAACCTTACTTGCATCATTTGCAAAATCCAAGTCCCGAACCTCTGCAGGGGAAACTGGTACTATAGCAAAAGCTTCTTTGTCCTCTTTCACTGGAGAGGTACCAATCTGAAACCCAGACAAGTTTTACCATTAAATCACAAGGCAGAAAACAAAGCACTGATTCATATACTCACTGATAACAAAACTGAAGAAAAGCTACACTCCACTTTGGCTGTATGAGACCACTGATCAAATCAAACTTTGAGAGAACAGTATCACTCTGTGCAAGCTCAAAGCTGCTCCTAAATCCAGAAAAACACCAGGTGAGATTGCAAAATGTTGCTGTAAGCAGTGGAAAAAATCCTCCTTGTGATGACTGTATTACAGCAGAAATTGAACAGCATAACTAGTAAATGACTATGAAAACCTAGCCTTTAAGATAAAATATTCTGGGTAGGCACTATGCATTACTGTTACACTGCTTGCTGTTTGACAAACCCTGCAGTTTCAAGGGACTGGAACTTATGCAAACAGCACTTTAATGAAACTAGAGAAATTAATGGCTATGCTTACATAAAGTAACAAAACTTACTTTAAGCATCACGGGTTTCTCCTCCTCTTTATCAATAGGGATATTGGTACTGTGAACCCAGGTGTTGGTACAAAGGTGTCTAAGTCTGACATAAGAGTTCCTGAAAGAAAGTGAAAAGTTTCAGAGCACGAGTCAGTTCCCCAGATTGGAAATCTTCACATTGTTCAAACTGCAAGATGTTGCCAGGAACAAGTGGGAATAAGAGCGTCATCTTTACCCATCCCGCATACCATAACAGGAATAAGGCTCTTCTTCCCTTAGTTCATTTTATAAATTTAATTCAGGAAGTAGTCTTATACAATGAAATAGATTCTGCTGTAAAACACAACTACTGTATTTTTTTTGTGTAACACCTGCTGCACAATAACAAATTAAGCCTCTTCAAGCCCTCACATTACAGTATCCAAGCCATGAGCTTCCTCCCTTACCTTATTTTCAGCCCATAACTCACTGATACCTACTTCATATTTCCTAAACTGAGAATTTTTGAGTGTTGGTATAGCTACTCAATGTTAAACAAGCACCGAAGGTCCATTAAGAGACCAGATCATGAGCCTTAGCATGCAAGAATTCTGTCTAGTCCTACAAGGACAGCAGCCCCAGACTCTTCTCTCAGGCACTTCTGGCAATGGCACTAATTTGTATGTACCAGCTCTTTAATAAAAGATGTCAAGCCAGAGCCAGATGAGCACCTTAGTCCAGAACAAAAACCCAGTCTCTCAGCTGCAGTACAACCTCCTCTCTACACACAAACCATGGCAGCCCAAAGGACAGAGGAGGCAGACAGAACCACTGCTTTCAGTGGCCATGATAACTTCTGCCAACTTAGAGTATCTGGTCATGTAGACAGTTGCTTAGATGGAACAAGTGTGTCATGTTTCCTCAGTGGGAACAGACAGCACAGAGCCTGCAAACAGAGGGAGCATCTTTACAGGGTACAGCACCTTTTAAGTAGCAAGGACATGTAAACAACAGAAAATGGAAGTGCTAAATACCTGATGTTACATCCTAGCTAACATAATACAGACAGGCCATGAGAGCAGCTTGATAGGGCGCTCAAGGCCTTTAGTCCAAGTTTATCCACTGCAAAGGAAGTCAATCTCAATGTTGCCACCTGTAAAATGGTGTTCTGTTACTTACAACTCCACTGTAAGGTACTGGAGTGAGGCTTCAGGCACGCAAGTATTTCTATATTAATTTAAGAAAGAGCCTTAATTCTAAAGGATTAAAGAAAAATAGTGGGAGACAGAAAAGAAACCTCCAAAACAGAGTTGCATGCTTAGTTGTACCTGGGGACAAGGCTGTCTCCTCCTCGCAAGGTGGTAGGATCCAACTCAAATATGGAGGAGATATCGTTTCCTTCAGGCACAGACACCAGAGAGTATGCCATCTTCTCCTGAGCACTGTGCAAGCCTCTTCTGGAGGCATCCTGCTCAGGGTCCAGCTGTGGAAGAAGTCCCATCACACAGTCAGGCCAAGCCCTCCAAACCCACCTACCTAGTGTTAAATAGAGGTGTCCAGTAATTGCAGACTTGACTGAATCACTCCAAAGTACCAGTTAAGACAGCCAGGCTTTAGGACACCAGTAGAACTGACAAGCAGCTGCTCTTGCCAACCATTTCTTTGCTTTCTCTGGTGTTAATAACTTCTGAGTATTTCTGGATCACAAAGACAATAAATCCTAAACCACAGAGGTTATGTCTTGCAGACAGTGCCAGAAGAAACTCAGAATGCCCCATTCACCCCACAGCACACTGTTTCAGATGACCCACATCTGCCAAAATCCCCACCCTGACGCTACTAGCTCTTGAAACGTACTGGACATATTGCAATTGTCACTCTTAAAGTAATTACCAGAGCTGCAAATATAAACCCCAGCAGCACTATGCACCAACAATCTTGCTGGGAGATAATCAACTTCAGCAGCACTAACGGGACACCTACTACAGACAAACAAAACAAAACACTAATCAACAAGTTAGATGTCTTGCTGTTCACACTACAACTCATGAGGCACCCAAACACAATGACATGCCACAAAAGCCATAGCATCAGAAGTATCTTTATTCCCAAAGTGGCAGCAAATTACCAGCCTCTCTTAGCAAATAAAGATACTAACATCAACTGAAAACACCTCTGAATTTTCAGATGAAAGGAAAAAGGAGTAAAAAAAAAATGAAGATAAATGGGAAAAAGGAACAGCACCTTTCTCTAAAACCCTTCCTAGGGAACTACCAGTTATCACTAGTCAATAAAAAAGTTGCTAACTGTCTGACACAACACAGGAGCCAGCTGTCCACAGACAAACATCTGAATCCTAGGTGTAATTTTCAGAGTGATCAAGCAATGCATCAGCTTCTCTGTGATCATGGCACTGGTGGAAGGTTCAACACTCAATTCCAAGCCCTGGTGTAAGGCACTGCAATCCTTAAACATACGGAAAAGGTATCTAACATGACTTGTGCCTCAGGATACTCTGTAGTTAGCACATTTGCAGTCAATGAACTTGGCTGCAAAGTAGTGACATTTAAAGTCTGATTTTGCACATGGGAACAGGCAGCTAGCTGTATGGAACAGAAATACACATTGGGAGCGTGCCTTCAAGAAAAGAAGTAACTATACACCCAACAGAGTCCATCTGGAGGCTTTACACCAGGAGAAATTCGCACACTTGGAATAAATTCTCCCCATTTCAGCTGTCTCCTTCATCCCCACAGTAAGGCAGCTGCTCTATATTCACAATTTGTATTTCAGGAGACAACTGGTCAACTATTGAAAGTGTGGCAAAGCTGCAAATGAGTTGTAAATCAGGAATCTAGAAATAGGGCGATTTAAGGAGAACTAAAACTACAACCTGAAAGCTGACAACAGCAGTCTCCTTGAACTCTGAAAGGTACTGGCTGGCATCTTACCCATGCCCATTGAAACCCTATTCCTGTATGGTTCACTAAGGTAATAAGGAGAAAACAACAAACCACAGAGCTGTGCAAAGCAGCCTGCTGTCTTGCAGACAGCTCACATTTGGATCAAGTTGACGAGTTCAGATAAAGTTGGATAAAGCAGCCTACACCATCCTGTCACCAGTGAATGTTAAACGATGCAGTAATTTCACGTCAGACATGAATTATGTGCTCCTGTTCCTATCCTTTATGGTCTATTTTTGCCACCTAGTGGTAAAAGAGACAGAGCAGGGAAAATTCAGAGCAACTCAGAAGCCAGTGTGCTATCATTATTACTGCACTTATCAGGAGACATGAGCATATCATGAGGAGGATGGATGCCTACATGGAAGACCTGATTAACTTTCAAAACGTTAAGCCAACGTAATGGTTCAATTTTGGCTTTTCCTCATAAGCAATAGCTGGGGACCGGGGAGCATTCAATTTTTCTGTATGCTTACTCAAGTCAAGCTCTCAGACCTGTGTTTGTTGCCAAATACCACCGAGAACTAATGATGTTAACAGCTCAATATCTGGGGGGGAAGGATAACTGTCTTAATGGCCAGGCTATAATGACAGATCCTTTTAGGAGGAGAAATCCACACTGCAGGATTTCAAAGTGTCACAGTGCATTCATCTTTCAAAAATCAGGAGTAGTTCTTTTTCATATCCAAATGAAGCAAATCTTCCATAATACAGGATAAATCACCAAGAAAGCTGCGTAGGCCTTCAGTCAAATCCAACTAAAAGAATAGAATATACAATGGAAAGTGCTGTTCCACCTTCACCTTTTTTCAACTACTGAAACAATGCCGCTTCCCTTTGACCCCAAAGAGAAGCTTCTAGTAACAAAAAGCATCAGCACACTCACTCTTTGACACAACATTCATTGAAAACAAGACTTGCTTTCACAGGAAAATCAGAAGAATGGCACTTAAATCATCCTCACCCTGCTATTCCTGCTCTCTAGACACTTTATCCTGCCTTTCCTGTGACAAGCTAAAATGAGAGGGGGAATTAACTTCTTAAACATAGAGATCAGACAACTGACTGGCACAGCACTATGTGAATGTCCCATTAGGGACACCTGCCATCTGGTGTCACCTACAGCAGCTTGCTTTTCAGACCTATTCAAGAGAGTTCTTCAAGGAAACAATGTTTTAAGATACAGGAAGACAGAAAAAGAGATGCTACAAAGGGGGGAGGCGAGGGGGGTCCAGGTAACATATCAATTCAGTTCCAAGTGCTTGCTCTTCACGAAAGCCTAACCCAGTTTTCAATATCCACTCCTCTGGACAGGCCTTAAAAGCCCTAAAGATCACACTCATTCTTTCAGTTTCTTTACTAGAAACAAAGCCTGGACCATCTAGGCACTGGCCAGGTAAATACCTGGGCCTGTGTCAAGCCCTCCTCTGTCAGGGGCAAGATCATACTCTTGCCTATACTTACTGAGGATTGACACTCCAAGTCATCTTCCTCATAGTCAGGGTTTACCTGATGAAACAGAATCACAGGCACGTCAAAACTCTAACAGAGCTGGAAGTGGGAAACAACCTCAGCACGCTCTAAACTTATGGTGTAAGAAATGCACTCTACTGCTACAGCTCTACAGGCATGCAAACCAATTCATGTGCAAACCAATTCATCCTTTACCAGGCAGCCATCTGCCCATAAAGTAAGCAGTTAAGTAATCTGCAAACATACAGAGAGATTTATCTTGTTCAGGATAACCACTAAAGGAGCAAACTGGGTAGAGAGTTACCAAGTTTCAGGGTGGTTTTAAAATTGCCAAGTGAAAATTCCAACTAGCAATTTCTTGGTAGAAATCTTTATGAACAAACTATTCTACCCACGGAGCAGGTGAGCCGTCTCCTTTGGTATACTTTTTTGTATGATGTAAGACCATGATTTTGGTTTGGCCAATTCGCAAACTCAGGATTTACTGGAAAAGCTCTGTACTGGATCCCTCCCTACTGAAAAGGATTTGTCAGTGAGCATGTGACTAAACACTGGTTTTCCAATCTGCTTACAATATAGGATGGATAGTTAATCTGACCTTTTCCCACGCAAGCTCTCAGGCCAATAGCATGGGCTGAGACAGCCCTTCTGCCCTGCTACACACTCTTTCATCCAGGACAGCTTTTACTTACAGAGGTTTATATTATTGGCATGTTGATTTATCCATGCTTTGAAGTAAACAGAAGTAGTTTTAATAAACATTTACAAGTGTTAAGCAGCAAACCTCACAAAATTATAACCCTTACCCTTATTTATTTAGAATAACGTATCTTTAAATCTTATTTCAATAAGAGAAAGATGTTCACCATGGAGACAGGTCGATTTATTTTGTGTTTGGACAGCTAAGCATTATTTACAGTTCTTACAAGACTGGTCTGAAATCTAACTACATCTCATTTCACACTCAGTTCAGGTCAGAAATCAGTGATTCAAGGGAAACTAACAATAGCTGAATTCGTTTTCCCCCAAAGGCTCTCAATCATTTACAATTTATTCATCTATTAATAAATACATCTTGATTCTACTGCCCACATGACAGAATACCATTTAGCATCTATTCTGTGCAAAAGAAGAGTTATTGCCTCTCAAATTCATACAAAAAAGTGAAATAAGCTCAAGACTACTCCTGTACCATGGTATTCTGTCATGTCTTTTTTGTCTTCCTCACTATGTTTAGCCTTCTAATTTTGTATTAGTACTAAGGACCCAAACACCACTCTCCTCTCCTCCCCTGTGTCTACTTTTAGGGCAGGAAATGAAAGATTTTTCAGAAGGTGCAAAAGGAAGAAAATACTGTGGAAGGAAAGGGAGAGCTCCTGAGCAAGCCCCAACACCTACCTCTGCTGCCAGGTAGTGTCCTGTAGCGAGGTGTTTGAACCTGAAAAGGCTATTCCAGTACCCCGCGCCACCACGACAGGGATCATGCTGTACCACCTACAAGAAAAAGGGAACAGCATTTATATTGTAAGTCAGTGACCTCCACTTCCAACGCAGCTTTTAAAGTATTTCACTTATAGGTAAAGGGAAACAAGGAGCTCCAGAAAAGATGAAACAAGCTTTGCTACGTGAATACCACAAGGTAAATACTTTGGGCTGGCTACAATTAGTTCAGTTCAACAAATTATGAAGGATAACACAAAGTTTATGGTGCAAGTTGGCAGAGAAGCAATTAGAGAAGGTGCTCTAGATGTGCATGTGTCTTGAAACAAGCTTCCTAAAGAAATATAACAACTCCTTTACCTTTCTGGTATAACTACTTATTTTCACCTTCTTGAAGTGGATGAGGGAAGACACCTGAAAATATTTCAAATGCAACACTGCTGTACAAAAGAATACAAAGGTATTTGTATTTACTCTCTAAGCTCCCCATCATCAACAGCTGCCTCCAACATCAGATGAGCTGTTACTTTGTATCAGCTACTCTATGAAGGCACCCATTCCCTTAGGGAAAACTCACAGCACAGCTGAGTTGGGAAAGGACTATCTTTCTTCTGCCTCACATGTACAACCAGGTCAGTGCATAGCTGCTAAATGGAGGACCAGTGGGTACCCAGTGGTGAATGTGGACAGCAACTACAAAAGCTACTGTTGTGCTCTACCTTGTCAAAATAATGAAAACTATAGGTAGGCTTTACATTCAAATATGGGAGAAGCTGTGCATCAAAGGAGACACTTCTGGAAAAAGAACATGAAAAACACCTATCCACCATTCCAATTCATTTTACAATTCTCACATGCAGCCTGCATGGTAAGCACTTAAAATCATAGAACTCTTGCAATGCCAATAGACTGAGGCTATTTCAAGAAGCCAGTGATTCTTAAAAGCCAAGAAAAGAGATCATTCTGACGAGCAACACACAGGGACTAGCAAAGGCTTGCAATCTCCCATCAAATGAGGATATGCATAATCACATTATTCACACCAAAAATAGTGTGTTCGGTACACTCAGCAGGACAGCTGAAATTTTGAGCTGCTATTACACTTTAGTGACTGGTAAGAAAATAACTTCACAGATATTTCTTTTTGTCTCCCTTTTCTGAATTGTCAGGAACCTGAACTTGCAAGTGATCTGCTGCACCACCAGAGATCAGAACTCCACTTTGATTTTGCACAGAGAGCACAGTAAGCAAATGCATTTGAAGATCAAATGTCTAACACCGGGATGACTTTTACCTTAAGAAAAAATAAACAAAGGAAAAGAAACCCAGGTACACTGGTTTTAAACAGAAAGAGTCATTGTTCCTACAAAGCCATCTACAGCTTGGGTTATAATTCTTACCTCTACCTCCCACAGGGCTTTTGAACTGGTTGCAGATGTGGCTGACTGCCTCCCTGTTGTTCTCAGGAAGACATGCTGCTTCTTCCTATGCTCATCGCAAGTCAGGAACTTCTCCTGTTCTGCATGAAACAGTCTCACCACATCCCCCTGTAAAAGACCAGGAAGCATCATCAGTACAGATGCACATCAGTACGTCAGCAAACAAGACACAAGTAACTAGAGTTTTGAGTCTTACCCCTTTGAGAATATCATCTTTGTTATCACTCCATTTCATGAACAGGACTATTTTCCAGCTTGTATTGCAGTTCACGGAGTTGACCTAAAAGGAGAACCAAAACCATTACCCCCACTGCCTCAGGCTTAGGACAAGATACTGCCACAAACTACTACTGCCTGTTGCATTACCAGAGTCCTTCCTGCCTTTACTCCAGAACAAGTAACTACAGAGTTGACTTGTTGGGAAGTCACTTGCTACACATCACTGCACCATAACTTCTGAGTTTGAAGGAAAATCTCAGCCAGTCAAGCAAAGTAAATCAAACTCAAGCCTCTGTCCAACACACAACAGATATGAGAAAAGTCTGCTAGCTCTATTAAGTTGCTGATCAACAAGATTCCTAACCAATGCCACAGGTACAGATCAACTTGCTGGTTTGTACAACACAAACTCAAAGAGCTTAGTTGAAACATACAGAGGTTTGTGCAGCTGCTCCAGCTGTGTCAACCTGCTCTTACCTCATTGCATCCTGGATTATCAACAAGCTGATGACTACTGGCATGGAGAGGCTGGCCGGCATTGACAGGATTCAGGACTACTTTGTCTCCAATGACAACCTGTAGATAAGTGCAGCATTAGACAGAAATCTGCACCCTGAGAAAGCACTTTTTCTTTCCTTTTTTAATGGGAGTGATGGCAGGAAACCACCTTCTTGCAAGTTTGGAGAGATGCCAGTCTTGAGTATGAAAACCAGGGTTCTGTTTGCAGCAGAATTTAGCTCACCATACTCAGTCATACAGACAGAAAAAAACCCCATACTATTGGACCTGGAGACTTTCAGAAGAAACACAGACTGCAATTCTGATAACTAACCTATGTGCTGCTGTCCATGAACTTGCTTCATTTGTTAACATTTAATAAATAATCCCTATAGAAAAGGTCAGACAAAACTCCTCCTCCTCAAAGATGCACTTTCATCTGTAAAGTCAGATTATTACCAGGCTGGCAAGACAAATGCATTTTATTCTGGACAGCAAGATCCTGTTCTTTCTTTCTTCTAGGGCAAAGTTTAAAGTCAAAAAGCCTCTTCTGTACTGAAAAAAACTATTCTTAGTAATAACGTGCCTGAAAATTGGTGCAATTGAAAAGCACTTAGGGCCACTAAGACTGCACTACCCTGTGCTTTGGCTTCACCATGTGTGTGAAGGTGTCCATAGGAAAAGAATAGTCACATTAAAACATATCAAAACTTAGACACCTCACTTGGAGCACTGTGTGCAGTTCTGGTGTCCTCAACATAAAAAGGATATGGAGCTGTTGGAACAAGTCCAGAGGAGGCCATGAGGATGATCAGGGGACTGGAGCATCTCCCATACAAAGACAGGCTGAGAAAGTTGGGGCTGTTCAGCCTGGAGAAGAGGAGGCTGTGTAAAGACCTCATAGCAGCCTTCCAGTATCTGAAGGGGCCTACAGGGATGCTGTGGACGGGCTCTTCATTAGGGACTGTAGTGACAGGACAAGGGGTAACAGGTTCAAACTTAAACAGGAGAGGTTTACATGGGATATAAGGAGGAAGTTCTTTCCTGTTAGAGGGGTGAGATGCTGGAATGGGTTTCCCAGGGAGGTTGTGATTGCTCCATCCCTGACAGTGTTCAAGGCCAGGCTGGACAGAGCCTTGGGTGCAAGGTTTAGTGTGAGGTGTCCCTGCTTATGGCAGGGGGGTTGGAACTTGATGATCTTAAGGTCCTTTCCAACCCTAACTATTCTATGATTCTATATGGGGCTAGTCTACAGGATAAATTATTCCTACTTGATGAAGTCTGCTATGCCTAGGTGCCAAATATATACCTGGACTGTAGGGTGCATAGAGGCTTATTACCTCCTGGTTTTAGGTAAATAGCATACCCAAGTGACTCAGATTTTGTAAAATGGAGATTAAGAGATTAAAATGGTAATGCATTTAATTTGAAACCAATTATTTTATAATGTCTCCCATGAACAGGACCATTTAATCTCATTATTACTTCACTCCTCATAAACAAAATAATGACGTATTTTGATTCCAAACTGAGAACACTAAAATCCAAGATGCCAATTATTTGTTCCAAATCTACTGAAGGAACTCAACATTTCCTACCATTCTGCACCGGACAGGAATTGTGAAAGGATAGCATAATTAGGTCCCTTACTCCCTCCAACATTAAATCATTCCACGTTTCCAAAATACAAGTTACCATAGCAATTTTCCTCCCCCTCATGACAGCATAGGAAAAAGGTTGTTCCTGCATCATCATGCAGTAGCTCTGTGCATTTCATTAATTGCAAGACAGGCTTCCTGAAAAGAGCTTTGCCAAGCAGTGCACAAAGCAGTACGTGAAGATATTCCCCTCTGCACTTACACTGTCTCCAATGGAACGCAGTTTGTAGAAGGGCTGTATGTAGAACCAGGAACCTTCATTTCCAGCTTCATCCAAGGTCACCCTCATAGCATTCTTCTCTAGTAGGGCTGGAAGCCTCTTATTTACTGTTAAGTATTTGTTACTTTTTAAGTGAAGCAGCTAGAATAAGAATTAGAGTTCAGTTCCAAGAATGCTCATTTTTCCTCCCCTTAATTAATAGAGAGCAAAAGATAATGAGAATACTACACAGGAATTAAAATAAAGACTAGATTATATAAAAATACTTATGAATTCTAGCACAATTTCACTTACACTTCTTTCAGTAGTATGCAGTCCTACAGCACAAAACACCTTCAGCTAATCCAACTGTCCCTTCTGCAGCAAGTGATAAACACTTAGAAATGCCCTCATCACTTTATGACAGCCTGTTCAAAATCCCAGGATCAAAAGTTGCACAATGCTGGGGACTAAGTGGCTTTCCCTGGTACCAAGAGGGTGGTGGGAGGTAAAGCTGCCCTTATCTTGCTTTGCTCTGTCCCATTTCACAGACAAACATGACTGCTTCTTTGAAGACTCTCCCCCAAGCATCACATTCTTCTCATCACAGATGTGTACCACCTCGCAGACTGCACACCATCAGCACGGGTATGTATACTGCAACAGGTCACATCCCAGCTCCATGCAGCTGTTCCTAAGTTCCCAGTAAATTTAGCAGACAAGTACTTTTGTATAGAAAATCATTTTTTGATGCCTTCTGACTCTGATAAATACTCAAGAACATATGGGAGTTATGGGAAAATACAGGCAAAAACTTATCACTGCTCTTGATAGTATTGATGCNAGACAAACATGACTGCTTCTTTGAAGACTCTCCCCCAAGCATCACATTCTTCTCATCACAGATGCGTACCACCTCGCAGACTGCACAGCATCAGCACGGGTATGTATACTGCAACAGGTCACATCCCAGCTCCGTGCAGCTGTTCCTAAGTTCCCAGTAAATTTAGCAGACAAGTACTTTTGTATAGAAAATCACTTTTTGATGCCTTCTGACTCTGATAAATACTCACAGAACATACGGGAGTTATGGGAAAATACAGGCAAAAACTTATCACTGCTCTTGATAGTATTGATGTTGGTAGTCCAATCAAAAAAGGATGTTGTTATTATTATTATATATCTTTCATCATAAAAGTACTTACAAGTACTCCTGTAAAGTTCTGCTTTACAGGATCCCACTTCAGGACACTGTTAGTACCTTGCAAAACTAGACTCCTGTCCATGAATTACAGAAATCTGAAGTCACATTGAACAGAAGAGTTTGATCAAAATCCTACACAGCTTGCAAAGGCGTTCACAGCCTACCTGGATAACGTTGCCGTACTGGATGACTGTTCCCAACAGTTTTCTGTTTTCAGTTTCATTCTGTTTCTTTTCCAAATCTGCCGCATGCTGAAATTAAAGAAGAATAATTCCATTGCTGACTGTCTTGCAAAAAGAGCGGCCAAAGACCCGAGGTTAAGAGTATTTCAAGGAACTGGAGAAACGGTGAGCATTTGAAACAGTGCAATCTCTTTTCAACAACATGATTTCCAATTCCCTTTTTCAGTTGTTCACAAAGACAAACACCATTTAAGCAACCCATAATTGCATAGAATTGTTTAGGTTGGAAAAGACATTTAAGATCATTGAGCCCAACTCTTAACCCAGCACTGCCAAGTTCACCACTAAGCCATGTCCCTGAGTGCCGCAGCTACACGCCTTTAAATACCTCCAGGGATGGTGACTCCACCACTTTGCTGGGCGGCCTGTTCCAATGCTTGACAATGCTCTCAGTAAAGACATTCTTCCTAATACCAAATCTAAGTGTCCCCTGTCGCCACTTGAGGCCATTTCCTCTTGTCCTACAGCTTGCTACTTGGGAGAAGAGACCAACCCCCACCTTTCTCCATCCCCCTTTCAGGTAGGGGGAAAGAGTGGTAAGGTCCCACTGAGCTTCTTTTTCTCCAGGCTGAACAACCCCACTTTCCTCAGCTGCTCCTCTTCAGACTTGTGCTCCAGACCCTTCACCAGCTCCACTGCCCTTCTCTGGACACACTGCAGTACCTCCATGTCCTCTCAGACAAGACAGAAAACAAGCCACGAGAAGACAATACCATATATATGGGAGGAGGTGAAGAGGGATGGGTAACAGCTCAAGCCAGGAAGTTCAGACACCTTTCTACTGACTTCCACACAAATTGAAAGGACAACAACTTTGATTCTTCATTTTATTTTGCTAACACAGGCCCCAACTGCTCTTCAGCCTGCCTTTTTATGGCAACTCTAACCATCCTCACCATGCAGCAGGATTCTTTGTAAGACATTAATAAATGCCTGCTGTAGCTCTGAGCACATGAGTTCCCAACCTCCCAGCACCACATAGTTTGTGCTTCATGTGCACTTCTCTGTGCTACTAGAAACTGGCTGTGAAGATGCAGCTGAGCATTTCTGTACAACACTAATAAGGTGAAAAAAGGGAAAGCCCTTGCAAAACTGAATAATCATAGGAATACACTGTTCTAATTAACAATTTCATTTCTAACTAGCTTCTTGCACTTCGCTTTGTTTTTACAAGTGAGCTATTTCACCCAGGCTGTTTGTAAACTATTTCATTTTGTGAAGAAATTCTCCCTTACTTTACATGAAAAATTACTTTTTCAATTAAAAAAAACAAATAAGTAAAACTATTTTTTAACTGGTATCTGGTGGTAGAGAGTAATGTAGAACTAGACTTTTTAGGAGCCTAAGCATCAAGGTTTAAGGTTCGGTTCTCAGATCTCGAGGACAAAAGTAGGTGCAGTTTTCTGTTGGAGAGGAAAAGCGCCCACAGTTCCTAACTGTAGTAAGATAAAGTAATAGCAACACAGGAAAAAGTTCAGCTACTGCAAAGGAAAAGCATCTGTATAATGTTACCAAATTTCATCATCTTCAGCTTACGTAAAACATGCTATTTTTGGAAGTTGGGCTAGGTAGGACAGTTGGCTCTGACTCCGAGAGAACCTGGAATACAGCTGCTCATTCACATTTAAAACTACATTCAGAAACACAATGCCACATGATTTTCTCTTTATTACTGGAACACAACTCTTCTTTTGCTTGATTTCAAAGAATGCTGTCAAGAAAGGATTTCTTCAAGACACCAGGGCCCCTCTCAGTGGCAAGCACAGACTTCTCTGCCTGCACTGGATTGGGTGCCACATTTATTGTGAATAAAGAAAATAGCGTAGTCTGCAAAAGGCTTTGGATGCATTTCAAAAGCACGCACCAGAACTGACAATCGTTCAAGACAGAATCATTTTCTCTGGCCACTAGATGTCAGCTTCTCAACCAGCATCGACTCTTGATACCAAAGAAAGACAAGTGTCCCACATTTCAAATCCCTTAAATGGCATTAACTTAAAATAACCTGACCTCAGCATCGAGCGCTCCATAGCAGACAACAAATTCAACCAGCAGACAAACAGAAGCCAAAAAAAGGCAAGTGATGATGAATACATGTTGCATCATCAATTTTGTTAGGAGTCACATGCACTGATAAAGACATCTGATCACAGAGGTAACAAATGTACACACATCTCAGGGCATGCCCCCCTCCTCCCCAGCACACACCAAACAAAATGCAGGGGGTTTCAGTGTATTGCATGTCTGACAAATGACAACATGGCACATGTACCCATATGACTGGCAGAAAAAGAAGTTCTGATAGATGAATGATGTACATGGGACCAAATTAGTTTAAAGCTGAGTATGAGCCTCAGGTCACTGAAGGCCTGATTTGGCACATGATATAGAAAGGATCAGCCTTTATGCCAAAGCGATGCAGATTAGATAATCTCCAATAACACGGGTAAAATCCTTTCACCAAATCAAGCAAGCAGTTCATGCATGGTGGCACATTCCTGTACAAACATCATTTGGCTGGGGCTAAATACTGGAAAAATCACATTCTGTATTTCCATATGGATCCCACGACCATATAGTAAAGTGTCAGATGAATAGGAACCCAAATACCTGAACTGGCACATACTGAGGAAAGAGGAAACAACTTTAAATTACATTCAGATGCAGGGCAATCACAAAGTACTTTTCTTCTACGTGATGCATTATTTAGACCACACTTTCTCTTAAAATCCATTAACTCACACAAAACCCATAGGCCTAAACTCTCCCCTTATACACCAGAAAAACCAAGCCCAGAATCCCCTGTTCCTTAAAGCTTGCTGCCATGGTCTGCTTCTCTCACCATTATTAACAGGGCAGAAGAAATGCAGCTCAAGTGAGGGACTTTTGTGCTACAGCCAGTACCAAAATAGCGTTCCCCTTGCTAAATTAATACTTCTAGGTTATAAAATTATGTTTTCAGCAGCAAAATGAGTCAAACAGTCAGCCTTTGTGAAATGCAGGAGCAAGGCAGCCATATGGCAATCAGCAAATGACACTCTCCTACAGGGCCATTTCATATTTCAGTCTACAATGAGCTTAATATAGGCTTAAAGAAACTAAAAATATTTAGAATTGTGATTTTGACATGAAGTATTCTAGCTATGTAATTTTAACATAAACATGGAGTTTATTTAACTCTAAATTCAACAGATGGTATTTAAGTTAAGCTGCCTTTTTTTTCATATAGGAATGCTAAAAACAGCAATCAACTGCTTTACTGGGTTTTCAACTGCTGAATGTCAACATTTTACACAGAAAATATTAAATACTGCAAGCTAATAAGGAAGGAGAGGCTGTCTGGCCTTATAATTACTCATAATTACCCATCAACCTTTACATGTATTAACAGCAGCTATGTTTGTTTGTGGAATCCCTATAGAGTTATCAGACTGGTAGCTCAGATGGTATCTACCAGCTCAACTAACTCCCATGAGTTAAGATATCAAGATGCAATCTCTCCAAATCTTCTACTCCATATAATTGTTTGCAGGGTCCTGTTTTTATGTTGTTACCACCCAAAGTGCCCACATGGAGCACTACTACAATTAGCCCAGGTTAATGACAAAAGCTTAAATGGTTACCACGACTTTAACCCAGCATCGTAAATACCAGTACTGGGAAACATAGACCTTGAACAACACATTGTCGTAAATCAAAGTTGGATCTCAGTGAATGTTTCAAAAGGAGTCCTGTATATGGATTTCTATATACCTTCTCCGTGTCTCCTGGTTAACTGCATCAAGTTGATTGGAAACACATGTTTAAAGCAGTATGGCTGAGAGTGTTGATGATCGAAAGGAACCTAAACACGAATACTTACATGCAGTTTGTTGAGTAGCACGGCATCCGTGGTGCTGTTAGCTCCCGGCTTTGCTGCTTTCCAGAACTGCTTTTGAGCGGAGTACCGGTTCATGGGACATAGTTTGAACAGGCAATCTATAAAACCAGATGAAATAAACAGAAAGATTGCTTCAAGCATTTGTAATTATCTGGATTTGTGCTGCTAACATTGTCTAAGGAACCAGCAGCAAGGAAAGCTTTATAAACAAATTCCCAAAAGCTCTTAATCAGACAAATGCTTTTTTGAGCACCAGGAATGCTGCCCCATGAATGATAAAAATTAACTGCTGCTGCCAAACATCTGATGCAAGACAAGAAAATTTATAACTTGTCCCAGTCCAAACCGGTACCGTACTAAAATGGTCACACAGCGTTCCAATGCTTTCCCAGGAAAACAGATCTGTTCTGCACACTTTCAACTTTTAGTTTCTGTATTTTAGCAGGCACACTACTGCACGCAACTCATGGTTGGGGGGGGGGGGAGTGGATGCTTTTGGGTTTTTTTGTTGTTTTTTGAGGTTTTCAATCAAATCCCTCCTATTGCCAGGGAAAAAAGGAGGCACAAAGAACTGGAGAAACTCACTGGAGAAACTCACTTAATAAAGCAACAGCAGCATAAAACACCCCCAAATAACAGCAGCCACAAGCTCAGACATTCAAAGCATCGCTCGAGGTACCAGTAAACCCCTCAGGGTGTCAGGTTCTTTACCCAGCCCATCAACAGATTTATTTAACATCCCAGCCTGGCAAAAGCAGGAATTACAACTCATTAGTCTTATTAAAAATACTTTTTTTTGTATTCAAGAGGTTCTAGCTTATCAGTAATAAACCCAAATTAGCTGCCTTTACTGGGTTTGGCTCCCCTTTGCTGCTAAGCAACTGAACACGCAGAAAAATAAATTAAGCTATTCAAAGGCAGTGCCTAAAGTAGCAGCGTAGAAGTTTAAACAAAGTGCCAAAAGCCAGAAGGCTGTTCCCAGCGCCTCTCTGGCAACGGCAGGGACGTAAGGCTGCAGGCTTCTAATCCACATGGTATTTCTCAAGGCTCCGGGTGTTTTCTTGTAGGCAAGTGCTGCACTTAAGGAAGCAGCAAACTGAGGAGAGACCTACCTGGGGGTTTTATCTTCCCTCTTTATAAGCTTGTATGATGCATGTCAACTAAAAAGGGAAAAGCCCCACACTGAAGACAAGTCATTTCAGCTCTGCCAGTGTTAAAGTTGGTGAAAGGGTGTTAAAGTTGCCCCACTAGAGTCAGACCTTGATAATTTTACCTTGGGATGCCATTTGAGACTGACACCTTCACTCTCCCCAAGGAACAGATCCATTTGATGTCCCTCAGCCTGCCTAATCCAACTCTGAAGCACCAGACAACATCAAGCACTTTGTACAGAAGAGCAAAGGTCTGCATTCAAAACTAAATCCCCTTCTAATAGGGCAAAGCAGTGGTGGCAGATCCGTCTCAGTGAGCCACCGACTGCCAAATGGGTTGATCAACTTGTCCCAAACCACCACAGTAATTCCTCAGCCTGCTTATCTGGTGGCCAAGTATTCCAGCAGGAGCTGGGTATTACACTCGGGACCTTTAACAGCGACACAAACCATGGAAGAAAAGAGCTGAGGGTATGTGGAAGGAGACTTAATCGCATCTATCCAGAAACACTCCCCTCCACTTTGACACTACCCGCTCACAGCTTCCGAACAAACAAGAAGTGGAAAACGAAGTGCAAACCACACTTTCCACGCTTGCTCTCTTCAACGTATTTTTCATTTACATAAAGATGATTCACAGAGATTGACAGCAGAATAGATTCAAAAAGCCACTGCGGGCTGGCACTTTAAGCTAAGACTGTGCATTGTAAGCAACACACCAGTTATAAAATATTCTATTTTTGCTTAAACCATCAGTTCACACAATGACAGCAATTAACACACAGAACTGCACAGAAGAATTAATCGTATGCCAGATTTAGTCACGGTGCAAGTGTACTTTTTCCATCCTTCTCAGTCAAGAAAGTTGTCAGGTTCAGTTTAACTTCTGAATTGTTAACTGCGAGCAACCCCCTCTCTTCCCTTAGCGCAAGGGAGAGGTCTACAAGCGCTCTGACCTTGTTCAAACCAAGAAAGCAAAACACCACGTTTTTCTTAGATTTTCTGCCTAGCTACAAAGCTACAGATCTGAAGCAAACAATGAAAAGCACCCAGTATATTTCTCCCCCCCCTAGTATTCGTTCTATGGAATCTATTTCTAAAGTGGCTGCGAAGTTAAACTTCACCTCAATAGGACCGTGAGAGGCTGGTCAGTACTGAATGTTATGTCAGCACAGGCCAAGCTATGTGAACTTTATGGCCAGAAGACTTTCAGATCTGCAGATTCCATGGGCTTATATGTTTATCAAAACCAGCATGCAAGGCTGTGCTAGCTGAGCACCACCACGGTCAGCAATCTACACCCCACAGTAGAGATGACTGTGTAAGATAAACTAGCTACTTGTCAGATACCATGCTTATTGAAGTGAGGTCTTATTTCTAACAGATCCAAAATAAAGCCAAAGCAGCCAAACCAATCAGTTATCTGCTCTGATCATGGAGTCAAGCAGCTTTAGCCATACAGGAAAGGTGACAAAAATTTATTACTGCAAATTAACTGCATCTTATCATTGTTAATATTCAAGCTCAATAAAAGAATGTACTTTCTTTTCAGATGTTTATGATACACAGTGAGAAACAGCAGAACTGCACATTGAAAAGGTATAAAACCAAAGTACTACGTAACTGCTGATGAAACGATGACACATCATCAGGCCTGAGCACTGAACAAAGGTCCTGCAGGAAAAACTGATTGCTTAATTGTACACTACCCTGTCAAGCACGTGGATGATAAATGATCACTATATGGACAAGTATTAAATGTGTATTTCAATGCTTCCAAGCTAAATCCTGTTCTTTCATCAGCAATTGCTTTGCAACTAATAAAGTGGATTGAGTAAGACTGTAATTGCACCATGTGATACGTTAATGCTCTCTGTTTGGACATTCAGATCCCCATGTGGGCCTCTGCTCACACAAATACTGCCAACAATGTGTGGTTATCTCCTGCATGTACCAGCATCACAGAGGAATAGCCAAAATCAAGGGTATTTGAACCACCAGAAAATTCCACGTCCTGAAGTATTCTGGGGTTCAATGAAGAGAAAAACTTGCCAGCTACATTACTCCATCTGCAAATCCTTCTACCTTATGCTTTTCATTTTCTCTTCTCTCCGTTACATTTCCTTCTCTTATACTAGACCTTGCTCCTTTCCTACCCATTCATTTTCAAACTTCCAACCTTTCCTGCCAGTCCAAGCCCAACCAGTCAGATTCTCTACTTCCATCCCGATTAATTTATTCAGTCCCCAACAATGGATTAATCCACCCCTACTCTTTTCATTCCATGACAGCAACATACGGGACTCTACCTAATACTTAGGGAGGAATTATGTCTTGCCCAGACAGTCCTTATCTCCCAACGTTTCCCAACTTCCTCATCCACATTGATCATCATCATTTATGCTCCTGAAGTACAGGAACCAGAATTTCTCAAAGGCTGGGATTTTTCCCCTTCACCACCACTGTATTTTGCCGATCACATTATAGGAACACAGAGCTTTCATTTAAATCACGTCTGGCAAAAGTACCTGGCAGAAAAAGAAAGCCAGCCAGAACAGCAACACTAATAAGACATCAGGCTGGAAAAGCATCCCCTAATGCAAAACTTTTAGACTACCAGGAGCCTCCACTTCTTATCTCCATCCTGTAGTCAACATGAAGTGCATTCCATGGGATAGGTAAGCTGCTGCTAGGGAAGTGAAAATCATTGCATGGTCAATCCCTATAAAAGGGGTAATAGCATTTGGGCTCACAGCTGCAGGACCTGATCCAAGAAATGGCCCATCACTATTTCACATACCATCAGTTGGGCAAGCTCCCTGCAGTGCTGCCCCACAACCACCTGGTCTCATTCTACCTGCTGGGTTCAATTCCATTATATATGCACAATATTTGCTCTCACAGCAAAGTGAGACATCTGACCAGACTGACATTTTTAAGTTGCATGGGAATTGAAGTACCATTTAGGTAGAGTATTTAGTCAAACTATTATAAAACATAATGCAAGACTTGTCCAACGTAGCTAATAACCACTAACTTCAGAGAGCCAAGAGTGATTTGGAGACTCAAGTACAGTACATAAGAGCCCACCCAAGATCCAGTCACCTTTTTTTCCACACTAAGCTGCCTAGTCTTGCCTTCAGTTCCCCCCTGGAAACTCGGGACATGAAGTGATGTCATTATGTCAATTCTACCCTTGGTACATGAAGACAGCTCAGAAAGCTGCTAAACCAACACTGCCAACATTCAAAGCTCAGTGGTGCCTTTGCTGGGTGAGAGCTGGACACCAGCCACTATTAAAACTTCCCACCTTTGCTACTTTCAAAGAGAGATCAGCTGCAGCGCACAGTTCTTCTCCCTCTGCTCCTCTCTACTGTGCTCGTTTCTAACTGATCTGGAAGTACTTTCAGCTTTAGCCAGGCTGGTTGTGTAATACACCACTCAGTTTTTCCAAATCTCCCCTGGCTATTTTAAGCATTTAGTAGAAAGTTTTCACCAACTTTTCTGCAGTTACAGCAAGCATCAAATACTTTGCTGGCAACAAAAAAAAAAAGTGGCTCGCCATGCCATTTGTTAGACACAAACCCAGACCTTGCAGGATGCCAACTGGAGAAAGGGAAGAGTCAAGCAGAATTATTTGCCCTCTCTCAAAAACCCATTTCAGAGTGCTTTCAGGTGAGGGAAATCTATCTAGTTAAAGATCTTTAAAGAAATCACAAGCCCCACTGAATATTTAACACCAACACAGCTGTTCCTTCATTACTTGAAAAACCACCCAAACCAAACTCCTTTTTGCACAGAAATACTAAAATTGAAATAAAATTTGCAATTCCCTGTTGAAATGTAGCAGTTTCTCTTCAGACTCTTCTATACTTGGATACCCAGTATTTCCAAGGCCAAAGCCTGCTCACAGTAGAATAAATATAAGCGTAGTATTTTTTTAAGTTTTAGTTTAAATATAAGAAATAGCAGGAAAGAAGATGAAGTAGCACCATAGCCAGCAATGATGGAAGTACCGCAAATAGAAGCTCTTGACTTTGTAGTTATGAAAGCTGCGCAGCTCTAATACACTGAGGGATTTTAACACTCCACAGGATGAAGAGATTATTTATCTAAAAGCAAACCAAGACCCCTTTTGTGTTTAAGTGAAATATTTTCAGGCAGGAGGCATACAGATAACAGAAAACACATATTCCATCACAAGCAAGTTTCACCTCCTCAGAAGCCCCTGGATTACTACATTATCTATTTCTATACTTGTGCCTTCTGAGGTTTAAAATTAATAGATGACAGCCTAAGAGGTTCAAAGAATATAGAACAAAAGCAGCTACAGAAATGTGTTGATTATTAATCATTCCTGCACTTCCATACAGGGGGAGAAAAAAAGAACTCGATCCTACTGAAATTACTGTCTGTGATGAGAAGACATCCTTTCATTTCCAATTTGCTGGGAACAAGCTTTGCTGGGAACACAGCAACTCATTTCGGAATAGGTACTGTGTCAGGATGCACTGCACACCTGACCTGCTGTCCCGGGGCAGCCCACTGCATCCACAGCTCCAGCAAAACCAGAGAGAAAACAAACCTGAGCAGGAAACATTTAGCCCAGCAGAAGACGACGACTGAAGTTAAATCTCACGTTGCCAACAGTTCTGCCATGCCACAACAGGGGAAAACACACGTAGAAGTATGAAATGCATTTGTATTCCAAGCCCAAAGGTCTTGTCACAATCACAGGCACCACTGCAAAGCAACCCAATCATTCACGATTCAAACACTGAACTAATTGTATGACAAAATATATTAGAGGCTGCTGCTGCTGTGAAGTCTGCATGCTGCTGCATCTTGCCTGTTTTAAGGGCTTACAATGCTTTTCTTTTTAAAGCAGAATAAAGGAGGAAAATCACCTTTGCAACCAACACTTACATGGAGAGCCTGCTTGATTTATGATCTAAATATATTTTAATCTTTATGCTAACATAACCACGCTCAACTTGTATCTGCAAGACATGAGGGTAACCGCCCTCTTGCCACTGTACTGCCAATGTTCATAGTTCTACCAATGGAAATCACTACTTCCTTTTTTCAAGCTAGAACAACGTTGGGAAGAATGTAATGGTTATTAACTTAGAGCTGATGTATTGAAGCAAACAAAGGGAGAACACCGTAACAGTGATTTCAGAAAATGGAAGAAGTACATACCTGGGAGCCCGACACTGAATATCAATGCCTACTAAATCAAAAGTATTCATTAATGCAATATTAATTAAAAAGCAATAGCTTTTTGAACACATAACAAATTAACATGACTTCACACCACACTGTTAGCAACTTTACAATAATAACCACAGTATTTAGATGTATTTAAATTTACCATAAGATAAAAGGCTGTCCTTCAGCAAAAGCTGACCAAGACAACCTTATTCCAACAAGGAAGAGCAAACACACAGCTCCTCACCTGCATGATCTCATGAGGCTCTGGACACACAGCCACATCCCAGGGTAAATTAAGAGCCAAAGCAAAGTGCCCCCAAAAAAACCACCAAAAGATTAACACAAGAAATGCACCTTGAAGTAAACATCTTAGGTACCAAAGGGTTTAGACTACACCAATGTTTGCTTTATTTCTGCATGTAACCGCTTTGGTCTCCTTCAAGAAGAAAACTGCTACTCGAAAAGAGAGAAATATTTAGACACCAGATATACAGGCAGTTCCAAAAGGAAACATTTGCAGGAAAGACCAGATGCATTTTTCAATCTCTGCTCTGAGCGATGCTGATTGAAGATGCTTCGTGAGAACACAAAGCCAGAAGGGACAGCGACACAAGCAGAAACTAAAAACAGATAACACTGATGGATTTGATAGATCCCACTTGATATCTAGGGGGTCAGGTTACAGCGCAAGAGAACCAGCAGCCTCCCTGTCACTGAGTGGCACCACAATGGATAATGTCCCTGGACATTAGCACATGGGGCTACAAGTGATCCACCAATACAAATCACACACTGAGTTGTCCCAGGGTAAACTGGTAAAGGCCATGATGGCTGCTGGCTGACGACAAATCCAAGCCAGAGAAAAACTTCTTAATGTTACGGAGAGGAGAAAAGAGAATTGAAGTGTGTGTGTGGGAAACCCAGCCACTTCAAGAGAAGAGTTAACAACTACACATGCTAATTTGAGCTAACCCAGATCTCAGAAGCTATTGGTTTCAATGAGTGTTTTTACTGTTTTAGCTCCTCTGTCTTTGGTCTGGAACAATAAGAAAACCTGGACCAGAGGCAAATGTTGCCAAGAGGTGAGTCCAAAGTACAAGTACTGAAAATCAAATTTTAGGCACTACAAGGGGAAGCATTTGTACTTTATACAAAGGGAATTCAGCAAACCAATCAAGTGTAAGAGTTGCATTTTTAAGGAAACTGTTGTGGCTTTAGCTTAGTCCCAGACTTGAGAGCTGTATTCTTAACTCAGGTATCCATCCCCCTTCTCCCTTTTTAATAGTTTCCATGACAAATCTCAATACAAGGCACAAAGTCCCAGAACAGGAATTCCAGGCCATTCTTCCTCAAAATCTTCAGGTCTTTTCAGCCTACATTGGTAGCATTTTACCCCAGCAGTAAACCCAAGTGTATTCATCTGCTGGCCCTATTTCATTTTGTTTCGACTGGATTCCATTTTTGCATTTGCTTCTTCACTTGCTCCTGTTTTTCCGGAGTAAAGTTCCTGCTCAAAATGGGTCAGGAAGTGGGGGCAGGAGACAGGGAATTACTCAGGGAACTGCTTGGACACTACGAGCACAGGAAGAAGGAGAAAGATCAGATTTCAAACACGCTCTGAAAGAGTCAACGTTGAGCAGTACGAAAAGAACGGGGTTGTGCTATTAGAGCTGACATAACCGAACAGCATAATAGAAGCAGTTTCTATTTAGGAACATTCTGCATGTGCTAACAAATGAGCCACCACAGCATCGTGCGAAACAAGGCAAATTCTTCATCTGTTCAATAAAGTAACTCGATTTTCAACTTCTAAATACATTTGGCTTAAAGAAAACCCTTATTGCCAAAAAGTAAGATAGAGGGAAGTTAAATAAATATGTTATAATATTATTGAAGTCTAGGCTGGAAGAACGGAAGAAATAAAACTGAATTCAGTGCTTTCATTTTTCTTACTCTTGCCCAAAACTCTTATATGTTTCTTTCCCTCTGCACTGCCATCTTCCCAAACTCTGGCCATACTCCCTTGTGTAGAATTGCCAATAGCACGGTTCCCAGGATTGGCAGACCCATAGAAAGCTCACTTAGCTCATCCCTCCCTCCCACAGGCAGAACAAATTATGCCTGCTCCATTCTTGACGCAGCTCCTGAAGTCATCTATTACAGCACTCCACTCTTCCTAGATCGAACCTATTTATTTTTACAGTTTAAACCCATTCCTTCTTTCCCTCTCCAGGTGGCCATGCTGAACAGAACTTCTCCCTCCCCCAGCAATACTTGTAGGCTCCTCTGCCCCTGTCCCACAGCTACCAAGATGCAAGACTAACCAGGTCTTGTTCCTTACCACCACCCTTATCTGGATTTTCTCTAGCTAGCTCCTATCTTTCTGGAAGCATGAGATGCAGCACTAAACAAGATACTTCCCTTGAAGCTCTGCCAGGAAGTTAAATTGGAAAAAATAATTACAATGCCTTTTGGCAATGCTTCTTTTTATATATTGCAAGGCAGCAACTGCACTTTTTGTAATAGCACAGCATCAACGACTCCTATTCAAACTCTTAATCCCACAGTCTCCAGACCCTTCCCTACCGCACTGCTGCTTGTTCTCCTCCTCTTCCCTGTGTGCCAATCAAACAAGCTCAAGCTTGACACATACCCCCCTGAACTGCAACACTGTTTTTCAGGCTGTTTCTTCAATTTTCAAGGTAATTCTGAGTGACTTCCTAAGTCATGGTCTCTCTGTGGAGCTGGAAGTGGACAGCCAGCTGAGGAAAACCACAGCTAGCAGCAGGCTGGCAGCAGACATCCAGCTCTACACTGGCAGTAACAGACAGCATCCTTAAGGCTTGCGCTGCCGCACAGATGTTCAGGCTTCAGTACATCAGCTAGAGATGAGCAGCACTATTTGAAGAGCTTAGCAAAACAAAGATAAATGCAAAAAAGCTTAGACCCGAATTATAGGAACTACCACCCTGGAGCTGAGTATAGTCATGCTGCTGAACTGTGCTGCACTCCCAGGCACAGAGTAAAACACTCGTGTCTGCATCTGCTTTCCAAGTTCAAAAGCTTTATTCCTTGCTTTCTGTTCCTAGGCTTGGCTTGAGTCTTTCAACCTCACTTACTAAGGCCCTCTCCCTCTCTCTACTTTAAACAGTCATCCTCCTTTTGGCAGGGGACCAGAGATGCTGAAGCCTATCAAATGATGCTACTCAATCTGTCCAAGTTCACTCCGTTGCTGTACACCACTTCCCTTCTCAGGAACAGAGCACAGAAGATGCCAACAAATCATGCAGCTAATTAAAATTTGGCTGAGTCCTCCATAACATAGTCTTAGCACTGAAGATCACACTCTGGTTGTGTTTTAAAAAGTAGATTGTGTTGAAAAGGTATATATATATGCTGTAAACACAAGTGCTGCCATATATTGCCCCTGCTCTAATTGTCTGTGGCAGCGTACCAGTGTGTTATAGCAGAGAATAAATCACCTCAAGCAGCTTTAAAAAGCACAACATTCCAGTTTGATAGCACTGAAGAGTTAAGCTACGCCAGCACCGCAGCTGAAACACAATCTATAGCTTCAGAGATCAAAAATGAAAGTGGAAAATAGTTCCTAAACCAGTAAAACAGCCCCTTCCAGGAACAGCTTAAGAGCACTGCTTTACCAAATAAGGCGAGTGAGAGCTGGAAGCCAAAGCCATGCTGCATTAAAAAAGCCAGACAGCTGGATAATAGAAATGTGAATAAGCCAGCTTCACTAGGCTGGATTGCAAATGGGAAGAACAAATGTTCAGTGACCATGAGCGGAAGCAGCGCCTGCCAGCAGAGGCCTGAAGGCATTTATCCCAGCCGGCAGAAGCTGACAGCACATTCTTACTGGAATTTGGGGGTTTTTTTAGTGTATTCTAAACAGGCAATGGAATCACCATAGTTTATGTCTGGAAGAGATGCGGATGGGGCATCACCTGAAGTGCTTGGCACCTGAGTGCGGTGAGTGTGCAAAAACAAAAGCCCAAGCCCCCAGAATGCACCCTGTACCCTAGAACGACACACAGTTTCACCCTGCTGCACAAAGCTGCCAAGGTGCTACTGGATGAGGACACTGTAACGGTGGAGTTGCTAAAGAGAATAAACACTGCTCATTTTTCAGCTTCAAATAAAACTTGAGTTGGGCTTTTTTTTCCCCCTTTCTTTTTCTCTTTTTTCAAATTAGACGTCATCCAGTTTATTTTAGCCTGCTCTACTTCTCCATTGTCTTCCAGAGAAAATCAGTAGAACACACTATCATCCACCCCTAAGGGATGTTTCATACAGGTTCCAAGTGTAAGCTGTTTGCTGAAATACTCACTCTGTGTTAACTTGCTGTCTATTTTCCAATGGACAGAGCAGCTTCCAGGACTCCTTGGTTTATCAAAACTGATTATGTTCCTGAAGAACAGATTTTAAGAGCCTGTGACAGGAACACCAAAGCTCTATACCATAAATAAAGGAGCTAAAACATACTCGTACAGGAAACCATCAGTTTCATTTCTTTAACTTCTTGTCCAACTATTAAGCCAAAGTAACCAAGAGGCTTGGTTTTAGGTGCTGTAACTTCACATGACAATGCCTGCCTTACTTCCCTGAAATCCTTGAGACATGAGCAACCAAACCAACCCCGCTATGCTGCTACCACAGTAAGAACATGCAAGCAATGGACCTCAAGTCTTGTCCCTCCATCACAACAGCTGTTCCAGCCAAAGCAGGAGCTCTCCTGCCCCATGCTCTCAGGTGCTCCACTCTGGCAAGCCCTGGCTTTCTAATTTGCAGCAGCCACACCAGCACTCTACCAAAGCCAAGCAAGCAGCACCCACCTGCACTTTCAATCCTGACCACTGCTTGCTTCCTAAGTGCATTTACCTTCAAGAACACAACATTTACCAGTTACTGAATTTCAAAGCCTATTAACTGTTGCCTTCTTACAGTGTGTGTGAATCAACAGATCCATTCACTTCAGTCCCCTCTCCTGCCAGCTGCAAAAAGATGAGCAAATCTGTACATTAGTGGGGCATTTGACAGTCACAGCTGGGAGGCCTTTACAGCAACACATCATCAACTGGAAAACAAGAGAAGACAAGTGATGATTAAACCTTTACCAAGCTATCACTACAGCAATGCTAGCTTTTCCTTAACATTGAGTCATACATTTTCCCAGCCTCAAATTGATCCTTGTGATTGAACTTTAATGAAGCTCTCTGACCATACCAACGATGCATCAAGACACCTGCATTGTCAAGGGAAACACCAGGAAGGACTTTGCATTACTATCTCACCCTCAAGCCATGACCACTGACACCACAACATCCATCCTGACTTACATTTGTTTCTGAAAAGTCTAGAGGAAATAAATGTATTTAAACTACATTCATTTAAAAGATTTCCTTTACCATGAAGAACAACAACTGCATATTTTCAGTGTTTTAAACCATCTTTCAAGCTGCCTTATTGACATAATGGTAACATGTCAATCAGTGCAAAAGCAAGCTGGATTCAAAAATGATAGATGGGCTAGGGAGAGCTATTAAACAACACCAGCTGCATCGCAGCCTGAACACATCCTACACTGATATCCACACAGAGACGGCAAAGCTAGCTGTCTTTGATCACAAATGCCACCTTTGTCAGTAGCCTCAATGGAGCAATATCCTTCACAGTTCAGAAAAACAGCCTGAAGTCCTCTTTTAACACTACCTGCAGGCAGGTAGAAACCTTTCAAGGGAAGATGCCAGGGCAGCCTGAAATGGCAACTCACAAACAGCCCTATTCAGATTTGGTCCCACGGACCCACCAACACTTCAGAGGCAGGACCTAACCCCGCTGGTTTCACATGATGGAGTGTCTAAAAATTACTGCAGCCCCTTCCTGCTCTGCTGTACATTCAGCACGAGTTCACAAGGACTACCTCAATGGTGACATTTGAACAGCGTCGTTTCACCTGTCACGGTGCCCATTGCTGTTTTTAACCACTAAAAAACAGCCATTGGCACTGACAGCTACAAGAGCTCTCAATGCACTGTCCCATGCCAGCTCTCCCACGGAGCAGCTCTCAAACAATGCCTGTTAGCTGGATGACTTCAGAGGAAAATTGTGGTAGTAAAAGGTAGCACTTGAGTATGTTACTCCTCTGTAAGCCCCAGGGATAAAACTGTTGTGGGTAAAAGTTAACGCATGCTTTTGGGATAACAAGTATATCAATGTCTTGAACAAACAAGTGACACTCTCCTATGATAATCTAGCCATGATTTATGAAGGACAGCCTGCAAGAGTTCTTGGTATTAGAGATGCTAAAAAAAATACATTCTGCCTGGGAGTTCAGTAATAAAAGACTAATTCAGCAAATCCTAAAGGAAACCCAGACGCTGATGCTACCCAAAAGGGCCAACGATGCTCATTAAATATCTCAACCTTGTTCAAAGGTAATTGATAGAAGCAGAATAAAAACCCCTCAAAACACAAGGAAATGTACGTTACACAAACAAAAAACCTAAGTGACAAACACGTGAACAGCCAATTGCCTGTAATTTCCTGAGCTTTTAGTCCCAAGATCACTTGGGACTTTCCTCATTGACTTTCAATTTTACTGAGTCACTCATAGGATGAAGCCACTAGAAGCCGTGCTTTAAATTGACTTGTCTGCCAAGTCCCTGGATTTTAAAAGATCAACTTTTAAAATCTCTGGATTGTTAAAAGGTGAACTTGAAGATCCTGAGCATGCCTGCGTTTTGCCCTCGGGAAATATTCAAAAAGCCGGCTACTTTTCCATACAATTACACAAACTGCAGATATTTTTCAGGCACAGATCCGCTATTTCCTTACTAAAGACTGGAGCGCTAAGGATACCACATATTAAGTTACATGAAAAACTTTAGGAAAGGATTATAAGACTTAACCAAAAGATAAAGGGTAAGGACAAGGGGAAATGGGTTTAAACTTGAACAGCAGAAGTTCAGGTTAGAGATAAGGAAGAAGTTCTTCACTGTGACTGTGGTGAAGCACTGGAATGGGTTGCCCAAACAAGCTGTGAATGCTCCACCCCTGGCAGTGTTCAAGTCCAGCTTGGACAGAACCTTGGGTGACCTGGTTTAGTTTGAAGCATCCCTGCCCATAGCAGGGGGCTGGCATCAGATGACTTTAAGGTCATTTCAAACCCAAACCATTCTAACTCTATGGTTCTATACTGGCTGCTACGAACTCCTGCACAGCGATTTCTACTTCCATGATCTTCAAGCAGCCGAAAAACTCTTACAGACCTTACGTGGTCACTATGCCTTGCATCCTCCTGGATGTGCAAGGAGCACTTCATGATCCACTTTCCCCCTCTTGGTCATTCAAAAAGCTCTGAAGGCTTTTATAAGGTGAAGCCATATAAAGTATGGCTAAAAATAACATAAAGACTCAATACGCGAAGCGAAACACATATGCTGCTCAAGGGAACACTGGTGAATCGCGTGCACCATAGAGCAGCAAGTTTCTGAGCCAAAACACTTCTATGACATTGTGAGGAAATACAAAGGCTAAAAGCATATTGGTAAGTCACAGCATTTGTGTGGCCAGAGCAAGGATGTACGAGAGCTTTTGTAATCCATCCCTGAACTTGCAGTACTACACGCTTTGCCAAATATTATCATTTTCACTCACATTATCGTCACTTCTTTACAATAATGTGCCTTGAAAATTGTCATCAGATAGCCCACGTTCTCAGACAACCCACATTTGGGGACACAAATGACTGCTAAAATCAGAAAGCTTTCAGCCCTCACTAGAAAGCTGCTCATAGAATACTAATTAATTTCATAAACCCTGACCTTTATTCCGAAGAACAAGTTTTTCTTGTCAAGCATCTCCACATAGTACTTTTACTAATAAATACGTCCAAGTAACTGCTGAGTAGAAGCCTTAAGCCATATGCTTGTTATGTATACAAATCAACTACTTGGGGGTTTTATTAATACTATTTAAACTGAAACCACCGACACACCAGCCATGATATAGCAAGTATGGACCCTTCAGCTCAGCGAGAGAACACCCCTTGCTCCGTTCTAATGAAATCTGGTTAACAAGTGATCCCTGCAAACTCCATTTTTAAGGTCTAGTAGGTTTATGATGAAAGCTTTCAGAAATCATTGGAAACGGCAACAAAAACTGGTCAGAATGATTGCAGTGCTGACAGATGCCAGCATGCCGAAAGAGCATCAATGTCACAGTACCTTCCTTTATCTCTTGGTACTTGGGACTTCCAACTCTTAATGCAAGGAAGCAGTTGAGAAACAAGTTTATCAAATCCATACTTAGTCACCCCACCACTGACCCCGAATAAGATGGGCAGAAGCAAGCAGAAGAGGTTATCCAATTGTAATAATAGCATCTTGTAAAATCCCACCATGACATCCAGTCCTGCACTGGACCAGAACTGCAGTAGTGAACTGCAGGAACACCTGACTGCATAAGCAGAGAGAAATAAATGTTAATACACACACACAAAACCCATCTGACCAGGTCACAAGCATGTTCCAGTTAAAAATTACCTGCAAACTCTTCATGCTGGCTACATTAAAAACTCGCAAAGCATTTTAAACAAGTAATACAGTTGTACTGCACATCCTTGAAGGGCCACATCATTGAAAAGCAGTACTGTTTTAAACAATGCATAAAAGTGCACAACATTGCTAAGGAACACTTGACTGAGAACAACAGCCTGTGAAGTCCACCATGCATGTTAGCTCTGTTACCTCTTCCCTCCAAAGCAGCACAGAGGAAGCCAACTTCCTCTCTTTGAAAGGCTCACCCTTCCCTACATGCCTTCCAAGCTCTTCCACACAACACCTGACAGCAAGAAGTTCCTAGGATTGTTTGCAAGAGCACACTTCAGGCATTATCCTCCCCCAGTCTTCCTCCCAGTGTGGCCCTAAAGCAGCTGGTTCCTGCCTACTCCCACCCCACGCTCTCCTCCATGGCAACATTTCTGTGTACCAACAGGGAACTACAAATCAAAATGAGTAAGAGACTATTTCTGTGTCCTCAGATCTAGCACCAGCACGATGCCAGCAATCAAGAATCATTGCAAAGCAAGATGTCCACTTCAGCAATTCAGTCAGTTGCATAAATTTCAATCAAGAGGTTGGACTAGCTCCATGAATATGAAAAGCCCAGCCTGACAGCTGGTTGTGCCACAGACTTGTAAGCACAGAAAACCCACACAAGATGCTGTCTGACAAAGCTCAACCTGAGACTATTAAATAAGTCATCTTATAGATCACTATGTCTTATGGAAAGTTTATTCAATTAAACACCTTACTTAATCATCACAAATATCTGGTTGCTATCATCTATTCCTCTAATCACCCTCAAGCTTCCGTCCACTAAACAAGGATCAAAAGATATACTGCAGCTCCATCACACTGAAGAATAGATTCACTTAGTTCCTTCCTGTACAACCTACTGCTAGTTCTGCTTTATGGGTATTTATATAGGTTTTGCTCAAAAATTCCCTTTGATGTGTTCAGAAATATCTCCCACCAGGCCATCCAAATGATTCTGCAAGAGCTCTGTCCAGAACCAACTGTACCCAATTCACCTATACCATTCCCAAGCAAAGAGCCTGAGGACATAAAACACAAAACAGGGCAGGTCTTGTCTTCAAGAACATGAAGCACTGTACAGGGGAACAGAGAAGAATTTATCTGAGGTCACAACCAGAAAGAAAACATATTGATGGCATACAAGAATGTCCATGGACTGTCTGCAGGTACCATCTGACCAGCACAGGATCTGAGGAGGCCAAAGCACTGACCATCCATTTCTTGAAGTTGAGTCAATCCAAGAAAATATCCAAGGAGCATTTTCAGTACTTCAGAAGAGATCAGCATAATCCAGCATTACACTGCAAGAAACACTGGACCTACAGTGTTTCTGGAGCATCACTTTCAAATGTAGGGAAAGAATATCTAGATAAAACACTACACTTACCTTTGCCTTTACAAAGTAATAAATATTTATAAACAAATGTTCTCCTTGCTACTTACCAATATCAGGATACGCTCCCTTTATTCCTCTTTAAAAATCTAAACAGTTAAAGTACGTTTAAAATTAGCATAGCACAAAAGATTCTTCCAATAAAGTACCCACCAATAAAAACCATCTTTGGAGGTGGGAAAAAAAATCTTAGGGCCTCCAACATGAGCCACATGCTAACTGAACAGATATTCAAAGTAGCTGAGTCATTGTGGTTTTCTGAAATGAGCCTTTAAACACAACCTGAAAGAAGGAACATTCAGTGACAGGCACTTCAAACTCTCTCAAGGATAGAAGTTTTTCTTTTTCAAGTTACTGAGTTTAACTCTAAGGCTGCTACCCATTTTCCTGACACGTTTCCCCCCCTTTTCTCTATTTTCTAAATTTTTCCTTAGTACTTTGATGTCTAATTCCCAACACAATATTTAACTTTAATCCTGTATTGGCTATAACTTAAACACTGCACAGATATCACATTTGCAGTCGTTAACTCCGAAGAGCGAGGAGCTGGGACCTTGGTCTCAAAGGTGCTTCTCTAAATCAGTACTCTCAACACTTCTGCATGTGTAAGAGAGCAAGATGGTCTGTGGCAATGGACTCTTGTGACTAACACAAGGGCGTAGTAAAGCCTCAAGGTCTTTCAGTCCACACTCTACAATTAGCACCCTCTCCCCAGTACCTCCAACTGTCATTTTACAGCTATGGCAGCAGGAGGGCCAAAGCAATGACCAGGTTCCCTACACTTGCAAACAAATCCAGCAGTTTCTACGCTGAAAAGGTACAATAAAGAAAACGGAGAATGCACATTAAGTACATGCCAGTACCTGAAGGGAAAGCAAGGTATGGCAAGAAGGAATTAATTTTGCATGAGAAGCAGACAGCTCCACTCAATCCCTTGCCAGCTCTCATCTGACAGCATCATTTTAGGCAGGAAAAAAAAACCCAAAAGGAAAGCTCAGGAAGACCCTCAATACAGCACAAAAGTATGCAAGGTATCAGTTATGAAAACCTGAACACAGAAAGCTGAAAGAAACAACCTTCTGCAAACAGAAATTCCCTCTCCTGAAGCATGCCTGAAGAAGAGATACATTTTCTGACTTCTTTCCCCCAGGAACTTGCACATTTTTGCCACAGTTTTAGTTTATTTCTTGTCTGCATTTCAGAGAATTAAAAACTTCGATGTCTCCAGATACTTTTCAATACAGGATTCTTGCAGAAGTTACAAGAATAAGATACTTTCTCCAGTTTCATTCTTAACATTCAGTTACCAGTCAACAGTGTCAAGAATCCCATATGAACTCCCCATCTTCCCAGAAGCCTGCCCAGGGCTTTTTTCACATCCTTGTGCTATTCCCTGTCCTTCATCCCCTCTGCTTCCCGTTTTATGGATGCTGGCTTAGGGGTGACACACTGGCAGCACAAGTGAGTTGTGGCACCACTCTGGAAACACAGACTTAAAAGAGTTTAGCCTCAACACAGCTGCAGGGTTTCCCCTCAATCAAACATTTCATGGAGGCAAAGCACTAATTATATTTGTTCCCTCTACAGCTTTCTCTGCTACCCCTTTGCCTTCAAGGTCCTCAAAAGTACTGTTTAGCACTGAGGACAGCAAAGACTGAAAAACAATGGTGATGGCTGCTGACCTTTCAACTTCAGCTAAGTGTTAAAACCAAATAAATATGAAAACACACTCAATTTTTTGCATAGGATAAAAACTGGAAGTTAAACGTCAACCATAATATTAAGATTAGAAGAAGATGATGTCAAGTATTAGTGGATTATATTAAATACTAGTGGATATTCATAACATAAGGGAATATGATTAAATCACCTATATATAGCCTACTCTCCCCTCTTGCACTTCTTATTTGTGTGTATATATATATACAGACATGCAAGCAAACCTTTAAGGAGATTATAAGATAAATAAGCTGTTAAACTCCCAAAAGTTCTCTGCAGACAAATTCTGACCCCAATGCAGAATTACCATCTCTCAAGTTCTCCAAACCCTCACGAATCACAGAAACTTTAAGCACGCGACTGACTGCACGCATCAAAAAATACATGTGGCATTAAATCCTGTAGATCATATTGGAAGGATCTTCTCCTCATCATCATTCTCCACGACCGAGGCCATCTGCCTGACAAGGAGCGGGAGGACAGAAATTCCTAGCTTATTTTAAAACTTGTCAATGATAACCACGAATTATCTGCAAAATCTATACTGACTTTAGCTTCTGATCCCCAAGACAGCAGCTCATAGGGCGCTGCCATTTCTATTTAGAGAGTATGTACTTAGAGCAGGGAAAGATTATTTGCCTTCATACCGCTCAGTCCTGAGCACACACGCAGTATGCAGTCATCATCCCATTTCCATAGTCAAGTGCTCCTGCAGCCAGCAAAGATACAATTTTTGTTTCCCAGGAAAATGTGGTAATTGAGTTGCTCCTAACAGCACAGTGCCTCGAGTTCTTAAGCTTTCATTGCAGTAACATGAATACAGGGCACATTACCCGCTTTTTAATCAATATGGAAAATGCACTATTGAAGGACAGAACTAAGTAAGCCAGCACAAGCCCCTGATGTGTGTGTACACTCCAAAAACCAACTTGGCTTAATACTGATCTTAAGACCAGCAAGACATCAAAGCCACACAGATTCTTTTGTCAAGAATATCTATTTAGATCTAAGTATATAATTTATCTATCTATAAGAGTATCTAGTTACAGATACGACAGCGTAGTTGAGACAGTCATCTCTCCACTGAAGCCATTTGCTACCAAACAAACCCACAAATTCACCACTTGTTCTTCAGCCTTTCTTTGAAGGCTGTGGTGCCAATTAATCGAAACTTCCAGGCTGGATGGATGGAGCATTCCCCATTTCAGTGCTGCAGCCTCTGCTTTTGGGATGTGGTCTGAAAAACGCTGAAGTAAACATCCAGCTTCATACTCTATCTGGTCATGTTCAATATCCCAGCATCATAGAATAGAATCATAGAATTGTTAGGGTTGGAAAGGACCTTAAGATCATCATGCAGAGAAAGAACATAACTTTTCCTCTTTCGTACAGGTACTGGTTACATTCTCATAATACTGAGATTTATTCTTGTTTCTTCAAGAACAAAATGCAGCTTTCCTGCATAAGGAACAGTCGAGGACTGGAAATCTCCACCACAAACCAACCCTTTCAACTGAGCCCCCTGGGGTCCTGAACTGCCACCTCCAGGTGCTGCTTTAAGTTCACTGGTGCTGGGCAGAGATCACGCACTGCTCTGATGGGGAGGAAAAGGATTTTTGTAGATACAGCTAAGATCTTTGCCTTTTCAGGATGGAAGCTCCCTCATCCAGCTCTCACCTCCTCATGCCTCCAAGTTCTGTGTTTATTTTTCCCTTGTATAATTTTTAACCATGATGAATAAAAGGGCTGACATTCACTAAATACAAGGTCTAAGTGCTACCAGATTGCTTGTGCATAGCAAAGCTCTCTGTATCCTTAATAAAAGCTGACTCAGAGATAAATGGTTCTAGCTAAAGCAAGAGGATCCTATAGCAGCATTTCCTAGCAATGTCACAGTTCCTCTGCTCTCAGTAGAGCTCAGAGGTGATTCCTTATTCTGATCTGACACAAAGAGCTACAGAAAGACTCTTCAAGCACAATACAGAGTTATGCTTTCACTGAACTTCTGTATGCTGTATAATCAAAACAGATATCAATTGTCGACACTGAGCCCTCAGCACTGATCATTTTCACAAACTAGGTATGAATGAAATGTTAGCCCTAACACTTAAGTTACTCTCCTACTTGACTGAATATTAAGCTGTTCATTGGAACAAAACTTTAGAGGAACACTGCACTTTATGTCCATCAAGGGCTAATGGCTATTCTAGTGTTTGAAACATTCACATGAGATGCCAACTTAAACGCTTTGACTTTCATAGCAAGGGAACAGTATTTCAGAAGAGCACCAGAGCTCAGGTTTCTGGGCTTCTCTGCCAGGCTGCATCCAGACCCTCTGCGAAAGCAGAGGCACAAACAGCTCTGCTCCCAATTACCAGCTGGCAGAAAGCCTCCACCGGAGCTTCCACAGTATTAACACCAAACTTTAGCATCATAGAACCATAAAATAGTTCGGGTTGGAAAGGACCTTAAGATCATCTACTTCCAACCCCCCTGCCATAAACAGGGACACCTCACACTAAACCATGGCACACAAGGCTTCATCCAACCTGGGCTTGAATACTGCCAGGGATGGAGCATTCACAACTTCCCTGGGCAACCCATTCCAGTGCCTCAACACCCTCACAGGAAAGAATTGCTTCCTTAGATCCAATCTAAACCTCTCCTGTTTCAGTTTGAACCCGTTACCCCTTGTCCTGTCACTACAGTCCCTAATGAAGAGCCCCTCCCCAGCATCCCTATAGGACCCCTTCAGATACTGGAAGGCTGCTATGAGGTCTCCATGCAGCCTTCTCTTCCCCAGGCTCAACAGCCCCAGCTTTCCCAGCCTGTCTTTGTATGGGAGATGCTCCAGTCCCCTGATCATCCTCGTGGCCTCCTCTGCACTTGTTCCAACAGCTCCATGTCCTTTTTATGCTGAGGACACCAGAACTGCACACAATGCTCCAGGGGAGGTCTCGCGAGAGCAGAGCAGAGGGGCTTGCGTGCATTTTGTCCTTTGCTATGGCCACAAAGTCAGAAGTTTAAAAGGTAAGCACAGTGCAGGAGAAACAGCCTCCTACATACACCAAGATTCCTTTTTCTAAGCAAGTAAGAAAATTGAGCATAGGTACGTTTACAAACAACGCTTTCTCTAGATGAGAAAAACAAGGCTTCTTTATACTTTCACATCTTTATACCAGTTGCATTTGTTAGGGACCACTAACTCCTAATCTGGGATCGCTGCAACTCCCTACTTCACCTGATCACTTGTCAAGCACGGAAACAAACAGGTATTTGCAGTTTATGCCTAAAGAACCAGTGATGTGCTTTTCAAGACTGATCTCCAAGCAGCAAATTCCGTTCTGCATCACAAAGGTGGCAATGTGGTTTTTAGAGTCAAGAACTTTCACTAACAGCTCACTTGTTTCCTAGCATTTGGAGCTTTAAACTTATGCAGGAAAGACTGGAGATTTTTCTACAGCCAGGTCCCAAATTACAAGGAGCTTGACAGATGAGCACTGGCACTTTGATCTGCACCCAGCAATGTGAAGAACTCAGCTGGAGGTGCTGCTAATGCATCAATAATTGAAGAAGAGAAAGCAGACTCAGGTGTTGACACAGTCAGTACTATATTTCATCTTGACTGATGAATACAAATCCTGCAATGAGAAGGACAGGGTATTCAATCTCCAGCAGCAATGGGATCCAAGACACGAGTGTCACCCACAGCTCACTGAAGACAACTGGCAAGGCCTGGCTTTCATAACAGCACATTTTTATGGCTGGCTATGCTGGCAGCCTCACCATTTTTCTTCTGACTGCTCTCAGACAGAAGTACTTACAGCATTACAGCCCTGAGCTTGCAGCTCAGGAGACACCACCGCGTAGTCAGGACTCTTGCCCAGTGAAGAACAGGCTACCCAGAAAATGAGAACTGAAATTATTCAACTTCTGAGTTGTGGGTGGGCTTCTTTTTGACTAATGACTTTCACGTGGTATTTGGACACAGTACCTGTAAGACCTCTTTGGTATGGATACTTAGCATATTCATCTCCTGCCTTCTTGAGTAAATAACCTAAATTGGAAATATTTCTTAACTTGAAGTCCTTTCAAATTATGAAGCCTTATTTTTTTTTTTTTACATAAACTAATTGAGGCTTGTAGTGTATCCAGTGTACCATTACTGTTGCAAGCAGCACAGAACTTAACAGTCTTAAAAGCAACAGAGAAGTGAGATTCTACAGAACACTCTGAAGAGTCTGACACAGATGAGATCCTCTGGGGTGTCACACCTACCTGCTCCCTTTGAAACACGAAACACGTCGTGATCATATCCAGTCACGGGGTAAGAGGAAATCAAATCTGGTCACATGAAAATGTAAATGGGAAAAGATTGGAGAGTATCATTCATGCCAAAGTAAAAGCTAGGAATGGCTTCCTACAGTTTCCCAGGGAAGGCAGCAAAATGGAAATCCTGAAGCGTAAACATGCTAATCTGAATCTGAACTGGAAGATCCAAGAATACAGATCACACCTTCCCATGACTGTGTGCTGTATCCAGAATCATCAGCTACATGTCACAGAAGGAAACCCCATAGAGCCAAGCAGAGCTGCGTGACAGCTCAGCTATGCAAATGTCAGCACATTCAAGGTGAAAAATGTTTTTCTGAATCAAACTCCACTGTGTTTGTAACCAAATGTCTGTGCTTCACACCCAGGACAGCTCAAAGCTACGTCTCAGGAAATTCATGAAGTTGCTTTTCACTAATTACAGGCACTTTTCACCTTAACTGCAAAGCAGTGTCAGAAGAGGTAAGGATTCATTAGTAACTTGCTCTGGCCAGCAGGGATAAAAGCTATAACCAAATTGGTAAAGCATCATTCAGATGCTCCTTATCTTAGTTTTCTTCCCGTGTATTTGATAACTCTCAAGCATCAAGCAGTAAGAGAATACTGTTCATCACTGTGTGATACAGCAAGCAAGTTTGGATGGAGAACAACAGGCTTCCTTCCATCTTGGTACTGCCAATAAGAAGCCACAAAGCCATGCTTCACTAGCACGATCCTGCACACCAGACCTGCAGAGAAGGCAGTTCAGGTTCCTTGGTCACAAACTGCCATCCAAGACCTACAGTGAGAAAAATTCAACATGTTGGTGACACCAGAAAGCTACATGTACGATATGGATCGGCCAAGCAGAAACACCAAATAAGCTGAAAGAGAACTTAAATTTCAAACAGAAGCAATAGCCAGCTCACCTACCCCAAATAGGCATAGCCCATGTTTTTCTTACATTAATATTCAAACAACCACCTTGCACAGAAGAAAATCTGCTAGTTCATCACAGTTCCCATATAGCACATAAACAATCTTTGACTCTAGTTTACCACAGTTTGCTATCATCTCACCCAATGCTAGGTCAGTGAGCCTTGGGCATAATAAATGCAGTTGCATCTCAGGTGTTCTGGACTGCTGGCAATATTTTACATGCGAGACATTACCAACCAGTCTCTCCCTGAATCTCAAGTTTCTCAACACTTCAGACAACTGGTAAAGAAGCTGAGGATGTCTCGTACCTAATACCTGAGAGACAACTTTTTTCCCACGAGCTTCATACCCACTTGTTTCAATATCTGCATCCTTCTGTATGAGTAAGACTCCTGCAAAGCACACAGGCTGTGCTAACAAAAAGCACGCTACCTCTGAAGTTTATCTGAAGGTCCTCTGCAAGTACTTGGTACTGATGAGACTCGTGAGCTTACAGAACAGACTTCAGGGCTTTTCAAAGCAATAGGGTAAAGGAGCCTGCACAGAACACACAGCTGAGCCACCCTAAATATTAAGCAAGCTACAAATCTTCATAACTTCACTATATTAAAAGATACTCACCAATGTCACCCCACCCCCACAATTCATCAAGGCATTTCACTCCCTTGGGCTCTTGTGACTAAGTATAATATTTCATTAAATATCCTGCTCATACTGGCTTATGTACTAGGGAACACACTAATTTTAGAAAACTGATTAGCTAGTTCTTTCTAACCGAATGTTATTATAGCTAAGGTCAGATTTTGCACTGAAACTATGGCAACAAAGCCACAGTATTCTTTTGTCTACAAGGTTGGGGCTAGGTTTATTAACAGTACTGTTCTACTTAATAGCTAAGCACTGCTTTTTGGCAATCCCTCCCTCATTTCTACCTGAAATACCCTGAACTTACCACAAGGAAAAAGCTCAGACCTGCAAGAGCTGTTGCAAAAGAATGAACATTCAACCCAGCGCTCTGCCTCTTCCTTCACTTTTTAGGCCATGGTCCCTACACCAGCACATTTCCTCTGCTGTCCTGCATAGAATGCCTCATCACTGCTACCCACACATTTCAGATGGGCCAAAGAAGTGCACAAATCATATAACTTCTCACTAGGAGTTCAATTAAATCCCCCCTCATTCTTTTGTAGTACGGTAACCAACAGATTGTGTTTTTCATGCAGCTTTCCGACCATGCATATTAATGGCCACTTTCTATTTCCAAGGGGCTTTGCTCTGCCTTCTTCTAGATGCAAAACATCTAAGATGAAAGCACTTTAAAACCCTAAGTTGGCAGACAGCTGCTTGACCACAGCACTCTCTGCACAGATCAGCATGCAAATACAACCCAGCTAATCTTCACAGCCTGTGCTGTATTCCAATAGACACAGCTCCTCTTCTTGTCCAGTATCAACAACTTGTGTTACACTAACTTAAACAGTCTCTCTTGTAATCTGTGCCATACAGACCTTTTCTGTTATGGTCTTGGTACCCCATCAGCAGGACACAAAAAAAAGCCCATGATAAACCATCTCAAAGCAGTAATTATTTAGCCAGACACTTATTCCCTATTTCAGCAAAGCACTCTGGCATCACATAACTGGGATATCATTAAGTTGTCCTGATGCTTTAGCACACATATCTATCAGCTGGACTTCAGACCTGCCTTGCTTCATAGGCAGTCAAGAAGCCATGCTGCAGTAGAGGTGGCAAATTAAAACCAGATTACTGATTCACTCTCCATGACAAAAAAAAAGCAGCTTCCCTTTGATTCCTACACCCAATCACTATGGGATGACAAAGCAATGCAAGCTACTTTTGCACATTTAAGTAAGTTACAGGACATAGCAGCTTCACAAGAGTATGACTTCCCTGGCAGTGTTCAAGGCCAGGTTGGATGGGGCTTGGAGCAATCTGGTCTAGTGGAAGGTGTCCCTGCCCATGGCAGGGGGTTGGAATTGGATGAGCTTCAAGGTCCGTTCCAACCCAAACCATGGTGTGATTCTATGGTAAGACCCATTTTGAAGGCATGCTTGGAAAGCTCCAGTACCTCCTCTGCTTGCTAATACAGCAAATGTAATTTCACTGATGAGCATGGCACCACTACATAACCTATGGCTAAAACTGTCTGGAGATGAGGTGTTCAGGACACCACTGAATCACCAAGTGTGGCAGAGAAGGCTGCATACATTGCGTACCACCTAAGCTGCAGAGAGGAAGGGGGCTTAGGTGTGCTCATGTAAGCCATGCATCAGCTCCTGATAGAACTCTCTCTCACAGGCTTTTTGAAGCCTTAGCAGACAAAAAGCACATTTGTCTGTACAAAAACACAACACTTGTGACTTTTCAGGTTTTTCTAAATACCGAAATGTCACAGTGACAATTGCTTATAACATCTGCTTGTACGTAGGATGCGGTGGGCTCAAGAGTCACATTTTAGAGACAGAGCTCAGGCTTTCTTCATCGTATAAAGGGCATCAAATTCAAATGCATACAAGCAGTTGGCAGTTTTCTGGTACAGTTCTATAAATACTGAGAATCATACTAAAGGATCCTCATCAAGGCAATGAAAATGTATTTTGGATATTCTAACCATATCCTAATTCAACAAGATCAAATGATTTTTCCTACTCAAAATGACCCATGTCTCAATTTTAATATATATAAAAAAAAGGCACAACATTAGACTATATTCTTATTATTCTTCTTTTCCATTACACCAACCTAAAAGTTGCTTTTGATTTTACACTAAATCATCACATGGCCATAAAACAGAAGTTAGTTAACTAAGTATTCACTGCTGTTGCCTCACATTGTACTTTTCATAATCAGCATGTGCGTTTTAATCCATCTTGGACATCTTAAACCTGCAAAGGAGTCATTTTCCTATTGCAAGTGATGTCTTTCTCTTCGAGATTGCCATTCTAAGCTTTGAACCTAGCCCTTGAGCACTCTAAGAAGTCCTGCCTCTTGCATGAAAAAGAGATCTTGTTATTTTATCTACTAATATATGGTTATTAGAGTGAAAAAAAGCCCTATTTAGACATCAGTTTAAATATTCCTTAAAGGCACTTAGGCACCTTAATAATTAACATACCCAAACATTTCAGCAGCACTAGAAACCCCACGTTCAAAGAGATAAAGGAGCCTAAAGCTGGCCGTGCAACCCAAGTCTAACACCTCTCCTCCTCTCACCATCATTCCAGGAATATGCCCTCAACCCTCTGCAAAACACCCACTCGAACTCATCTAATATCTGCAGAAAACCATACAATTCAGACTATTTCACATCAAAGTCTAAAACGCAATCTAAGCTGATACAATCACTTTCACGGGAGTAGATGTGGAAAAGTACGCATGGAGTGCATATGGGGAGTCATAGGATTTGAGGCTGAAGCTGAACACGATACCTGAAGGCTTATACTGCAAAGAAATTCTTCTTGGTGAGTACAGGGGATAGCACTGAACTACATTTTACGTATAAAGTGCACTTCCTTATACTACTAATATATTTCCAGAGGCAACAGGCAGAGGGATCTGGCTATTTGGTTTAGTTTGTGTTTTAATACTCTGAACTGTTTGGGAAAACTATGAATGTGACCCTTCAGTTGAGAAGTCCTCAATCTCAGCTCTAATGCCAAACTATAAACAAGCTTGCACTGGCTAAATAAGGCTAAATAATCTTGTATGTATGCAACATAACTCCATAGCCTTTATCAGTACTACATAAATTATATGGCTTCCTTCATATTAAACAAAACAGCAGTGTATAGGCTTCAAATTATTGACAGCAAAGTTATGAAGAACAAAATGTAACTCAAAATATTTGTTATAGAGAAGCATATTGATTTTCAGTGCTGAACACAGGGTGAATTTAAGAGAAATCTATGAAAAGTATTGGGTTGTGTAGATCTTGTTATGTACATGTATATTCATATATTAAACTTCCTTCATAGTGCCCTTGTCATTTCTTCTGCTCAAGATGAACTCATGGTTCAAAGGCTGAGACTCTAACACCATCAGAGAAACCTGACCAAAAGCTTTGTGAAGGCAACATTCACAAAGAGCATACAGTATGAATTAGGATCAAAAGAACAAACAGAATTTGAACTACTCATCTGCTGCTTCACCATGAGGGTATTTTAAGTCTAAGATACGGTTCATTCCTTGAACATCTTGCCAAAAAAAGAGTGTTGCCCAGCAACTACTGAAACAATGTTCTGGAAGGAGGTAGCTGTCGGACACATTAACCCAGTAAGTGCCCTTTTCCCTCCATTTCATGCAGCTATTGCAGAGCTTCTGGATCCCTGGCAGACAGATCTGCATCCCAAATAAAGAGCTGTAAGGAATCTCCGGAGAAGGCTGTCAGACAGACTGTTCTAGTGTAGTAGCAGTGTCTTGCATTAAGCAAACACATTTGGCTTAGCGAAGCGCTACATTCCAATACAAAACAAGCACAAATAAAACCTCTGCAAAAGCACATGCAAGCTAACTAATAGAGTACAGAAGCAGCAGCTAAAGCACACATTTATCATCCCTGGGCTCCACTTCAGCTTTGCCACTACTGCTAGAACCAACTTGACTTTACAGAATAACCCCATCTCTGTGCATTTAAGTACGAATGACTCCTAATGAAACACTGGTCCTTTTAGCCGAGCTAGCGGGTCAGCGGTAGTTCATAGTTTCCACATAAACCTATGTATATTAAAAGGATGTTCATTTATAGCCACTATTCAGATGTGCAGTCAGACTCAAAGATGGCAATTAGAGCAGCCCTTCCAGCTTTGTAAAGTACGCAAAACATCTTTTTTTCTGCTCAAAGCAGTGGAGATAACCAAGGAACTGTCACACACTTGCTTTTTTTGGAGACGCACACAGCTAGGACCTTTTCCAGGAATCTCATCTGCACGCAGTATATTTGGACCAGTAAAATATTCTTTCACAAGAATTTTCATATTAGCATTTTTAAAAATAAATGAATGTACCCTTGAGCCTTAGTGCTTTGCAAGGCAGTTTTAGAGGACTTTTGAATTAGCTGGATCTGAAAGCATACAGAGCCAGAGAACCATTACACTGAAATAAACCAGCACACCTAAACAACCCTATTTAAATGGATTCAGAAAGACACAATAAAAATCCACTGAAATCTCAGACCACGATTCCCATCCAACCTCAAGCCCCTGACTTCAGGTGCTGTCTGCTGCTGGTAGGGATGGGGAAAAGGAAATAAAAAAATCAACTATCAGTCTTCATACCGTTCAGTGACCAGTATTTGAAGGACCTAACAACACAACAGCATTTAATGTGTGAAACAGCTATGGTAAACATTCAGTGACTTGAGGACTAACACCTTCCTTTACAGTTCTTTCCAAGTCTGATACTTCAGTTTTTTCAATCTAATACACCCTCTGAATCTTACTTTTTGTTTAATGTCTCATTCATACTTTTACTCCAAATCTCACCTGAGTGCTATCCTAGCTCACTCTCAGCTTCTTCTGGCATCTCACCCTGTTCAGGGCTCCACTACCACCACGTTAATCTGTCAGCCTACTTTTTCCACAACTTCTGTCAACAAAGCAAGGCCTCGTGTCCTCAGGATACCCCTGTATGCTCTCCTCCAAGCAGACTGAAAGGCTCTATCGCTCCCATCTCTGACTCCAGCCGTGCCGCTGCAAATCATTCTGCTCAACCCAGTTCATCCAAACACACATCAAGCCCCCCTTACTCAATTTTCCTTAGGACAACTTGAAGACAACATTTTTTAAAGGAGTGCTTTACTAGCACACAAAATCCATCCCCGTTTCAGCTACAAAATGTTTGCTTTTAGAAACACATTCCTCAGGCAGGGACTGTTTTCACACCACAAACAGGTTATCAGTGTCTGGTGACAGCAGATGCTCACAGCTAAGCATTACTGTTGGTTGTCTTGCATATGAGAGGCTCTCTCTGGGAAGCAGGACTGTGCATGCACAGCATCACTTTGTGCACAGCAGCATTTCAGGGGTCTGAAGCAGAAGGGAAAGAAAACCCACCACCCTCTAGACCAGGGCCTTGCTGCTGCCACGAGATTCAAGTGATTAAGTGTAGCCTAGGCAACAAGACTTTTTAAAACCTCTTAACACCCATGGATAAGAAAAAACAGGATGGATTAATTCTGCCACTGGGTATATATGCTTTAGTTTCACACTGAATTTTCTTGGAGTCATATGTATGCATAGCTAAGCAGTGAATCTTACTTCTAGATATCTCTCACCACTAATTAAGCATGAAAATTGTATTTACATCTGTTTTACATCTGCCCACAGAAGACAGGTCTGCCCAGAGAAGCTTAAAGTTACATTTCTTAAAAACACTACCCAAAGCAAGATCATCCAGGCTGGCCACAAAGCCACATGTTCAGTGCTCCTCCCAGAAGATCACTTCAGATTTGGCTGACCTGTGACCAGACACCTTCAGGCACAGCTTGTTTGAAAGAGGATTGACACACAGATATAAACCAGGTTATAGCACAGAGGTGTTTTTGCAGTACTGTTGAAAGCTATACTGTAAGTTACTTAGATTTGACGAATTTAGGTCCTGCTCTAATGAGATGTTTAAAAGTTACTTCTCACGTGCCAGTGCTTTGCACCTATTCCAATTCAAACCAAGATCACACTTCTCAGGCCTCAAACTGCACAGATCCCATCAGCTGTGATGACCTGGATGGCCTATACGAAACCACTCAACAAAAATGGGCACCATGTACAAAGTTCGCTGGACACTAGCATGTTTTCCCATCAGTTCCCACCCCAGGCTGCTACTGCACAGAAGGTACCTCGTGCCACTGATCTGCTGTACCAAGGACACTGCCCAAGGCAACGAAGACTAAATGCCAAGTGTGACCAACCTAAATATTGGGACGACTGAATTACATTCACCAGAGGCCTACAGTTGCTTTATATCCCAGATGTAAACATTATTGTTTGGATAAATGCACCTTAGTGAAGACTTGTGTTCCATTTGTGAGGGAGGTATTTTTGCAAGGTGTCATAAAAACACTGAGCAAGATTGCAGAGACATGGCTGCAGTTCCTAACCTTGCCAGAGCCTTTCGTGCAACACCACAGACAAGCCTCTGGGTGCCTTTGCTTCATAATAAAAAAAGGGATCTTTTCCATTTGCGGTGAAGATGGTGTGATAAACTTCATTATTACTTCTACTGAACATGTTTATCACGGAAAGCATTTTACCTTAGACTACTCTTATAAAGCATGTGTATAAATAACAGAAATGCCTGCTAAAGTTTTATGACTTTTGTTGCCATTCACCATTAAGCATAAACTTCCCCACAAAAGCCTTAGTGAAGTAACTACAAAGGTTGGAACAGGTTCACACCATTCTTTCTCCATGTATAAATTATAAGTAATATGAGAACATTTACAATGTCTAACCACAATGTTTTATGTCAGACAAATGTCTCTGTACTTGCAGTTCTTAAACTGTGCTAGCAGGAATTGCCTTGTTCTCATTCTTTGCTCTCTTCTCTCCCCCCACCTCCTTCTACACCCAGCAGTCACAGTTAAATCTGGCTTTATTCTTCCATATGATTTTAACGCCAAGAAATGCCTGGAGTCACAGCTCTAGTTCAAGCAACACCATTGTTCTCTTCCTGGAGAGCTTAACACTGAATGCTAAAACTTCCCCAGGTTGCCTCTTCAGTATTTGAATTATCAGCTATTTAGTTTTCCAGTCAAAAAGGAGAAAAACCAACAAGAACTCACGTATTTCAGCTATATTCTAAAAAGACAGTTTCATTGCATGAGGCATCTTCATGTCATGGCAAAGAACCCAAACAGCAAACAAAACCAGCAGCAGAGACTTCCAAGAGCAATCACCTGCCCTTCTGGCCAAACCTGAAGAGAACTACAGCAGTTCTGAGCCCCTAATTAAAGCAAAGCATAACCAAGGAAACAAAGTTGATCCAACAAGACCCCAGGATGAACAGTTGCTGCTAATCTGAGAACAGCAGTAAACCAAAACTTTACAACATTGAGCTGAGCTATGCTTTGGGTGAAAGATGCAACCAAGGGGTGAAGGAGGAGAAAAAGTAAAAAGAGGAATTCCAGAAGGTTTTTCCAAGCAGAATCCCAGTTGTCACTTCTCTTGCTGTTTGAGTTTCTTGAGACAGCCCTAGCCAAGCTGTGCAGAGAAGTAGGCATTAATTTCTTATCGCAAAGCATAGGTTTCCTGGCAGAATGAAAACAAAGTTAAAGGTAGCTAATATCAAATGAGGTCAAAAACCAGGAGTTGATACAAGCATTTACTTTTCATTCTCCTCTAAGTTTGGTACCAGGTAACTAAATGGCATATATGACAGTATGGAGAAAAAGAACTGACACTGACAGGGACCCTGTAAGTTTGGACAGATCTGAAAGCAAACCTCAACTGGCAACCCCATCTTCATCACCTCACAAAGGATGCTTACACACACACCTTTCGCTTTAACTCTTACATTCCTTTTAACTCAACCTATGCGCTTCCTCACTTTTACCCTTCCGATTCTCTCCCCATCCCACTGGCGGGGAGTGAGTGAGCAGCTGGGTGGGGTTAAACAAGTCCCACAACTCACTTTACACAGGCATTCATACTTTTGTAACCTCACAAGCTGCCCTTTGTGGAAGATGACACTAGAATATTCCACAGAAACAGTGGAGGTCGGAACTAGTTTCACATGATGGCACAAAATGAAGGTCAGCTTCAAACTTGGACGGGTACTAAGCTGTCTAAGAAACTTACCTCTGAATTTTTTGGGTGGGTTGTTAAGATCACCTGCTTCTGGCTGTACAACACACCGATCATCCACAAGGCTGCAAAGAAATCAGAAGTAAAATGAGACTCTAATTCCCTTGCAATTGGCTACATCCTTGTTAGCAAAACCAGTTATTCACTTGCAATATTTTATCCAAGTGGCCGCTTCAGCAGAAGACATTCCCCAATGCCAACTTATGCCAAATCTTTCTGAGAAGCATGCAGCTAATGTTTACTGTTGCCCAAGAGCTATGCTCCTGGATAGGTGGGACAATAAATAAGTCATTGCTCCTGTATACTGCATCATCTTTATGTCCCCTCCTTGAGGTGCAGACAGAACAGCCCATATTCTAGTTAGGTGACAAGACAGCCTCAGAACAATTATTGCCTCTTGGACAGATCTGAATAACATTGCAAAGGTCTTTATATCAAGGGCATGGACCAGGAAAATAGGACAACTGTGCGAATGGGACACTGTCCCTGTGACCCCTTGGGTATTAAGAAAAGGCAGAAATACAATAAAAATGGACTCCACAGGGAAAGGAAGGCATAAATATACCCTCCTGCTCACCAGACATAAACACATGATAAGTCAGGGGATCAAATGAACCTCCTCCTGCTCTGCCAGGAAGGAGGTGAACTGGACAAGTGAATCCAAGAGTTTCCAACAGGAACTATATCCTGGCATCTCTCTGAGTACCCACTGGCAAAAAAAGCCCACAGAGTAAAGAGAACACTTCAGATGCACCTGTCATCACTGCTCTGTGTGCTCTGGATCAACACGGAACTGCACTTTTATGAAATGCTATTCCCAAATTGCAAACACAACTGAAATCAAATGTTTGTAGTTTCTGATTTGATTCTAAATGGCTCGATTTGGCCCCTTAAAACCAATCTGTCAAAGAGGCATTCTACACAAAAGTAGAATGTAAAACTCCAAGGTCTTAAAGGTTTGAGAGGTCCATTCTCATGCAGAATCAACTTGAGAAAGACAGAGACCTAGAATATGAGAGTTGTTCCTTGCAGAGGCTGGTTACATGCAGGGAGCATCTTGAGACAACAATTTGGAAAGTAAGAAGTGCACAAAATCAAGAGATCAGAGAGACTAAGTGGACTCAACAGTTCTATGCATTTAGAATTTGCATACGCAAACATTCAGAGTAAATTGCTTTTTCCCCATGGATTTTCTCCCTATTCAGTATAATATATACATGTATGCGCTCCAACGGGAATGGTAGTATTAATATTTGAGCTGACTGAAACATCTGCCTCTAGTGAACAAAGGCCCAAAAAAGTATCAAGTCAAATGGGTTCCTCTGATCATCCCACAGAGATAATCTCAGTGCAATATATCCCTCTCATCCTGATATTCAATTGAAATTAAATAGGAACTTCCCAAACTACTAAGAAAAAAGTTTTACAGGGTGAAAAACACAGAAGAGGACATATTGTGCACCAGCAATTGTAATGATGACAGCGCTTGAGTTTGGGAAGCAGCAAGAGTAAAGTCCTGATTGATCAACAGTCATGTCATAGGAATATTAAGTACGAACACTCCTGAGAGATTTAGAATGACATTAGAATGTATAGTGATATCTGTTTCTCAACCTTCACTAACCACATGAACAAGTCATTACACATTATTATGACATAAGACTGTCAAAACTCCACATGGTATAGAGAGTACAATTACACCAAATCTTTTCTTTGCTTCTTTAATTTTCTCCAGGACAAAGACTAAATTAAATAAGGGACAAAACTAATTTGATTATGAAGGCTTAATAAGATGATAATGCATTTCATGTTTCACATAGCAGTTGGGATTTCTGGCTTAAATTAGGCTCAGAAGATGGGTGGCCATTATATAATGCAGTTACCTTAAAACAGTACTAATCAAATCAAAGAGGATGCTTGTAACACTAAGGGATCTTTAGATCCACCAGGAGAACATCTCATCAAGCCTAGAAAATACATATGCTTTGAGCCTGTAATGTCTAAAAGGACTACCCATGGTGAAAAATATCTGCTCAGCAATGCCATCAAAAGCCACAGCCACTGCATAATGGTCATCATGCATTGTATGGGATTAAACATAACATAACAACTTTCTACTTGTTCTGGAATTATTTACTGCCAAACTTGCTTCAATACTAGGAAGAAAAAAATAGCCAAATGTAAAGTATTGCTTTAATTCATTGTGCCAGTTTTCAGCAGATAGTATTTGGCCAGTTACACAGCTGATCAAGTACTGCAGAGTGCACATCTCATATTTGACGAGTACCTGGGAAATATGTCAAATACATTCGCCAAATACTATTCGACCAACCCTACTTACTACATCCCTTGCATTTATCATACCTTCTTTCCCTTCTGGCAGCATCCCATATTTTCTTCTCTTTCCTATAATAGATCATGGTGCATCTTCAGTGTCTGCTTCCTTCTCTGCCCCCTTATTTTCCAGAATCCTAATAGCTAGAGGACTAAACCTACAAGTTAGTTTGGAGTCACTCAGATTGCAGCCCATCGGTTCCTGCTGAGAGACTTACCAGGATGCTGTCTGTGTACCCTGCTTGGGAGCTCCATTTATCAGATGCATCTGGACAGTAGGCATCAAAAAATTTGCTGTCACTGTACCCACCCTGAGGCCCTTACAGCTACTGGAAATGAGAAAGAGCATGTTGTGTGCGTGCCCACTCACCAGATCTTCAAGCCTCCTGGTTGCTTCTTTCCTACTCATTCAGTATTGAAGTACCACAGCAATGTGTCATGCAAGCTATTTTCCTCCCTCTAATTTCTCACTGCTTTCAAACAAGGTGGCAGATGTGCTCTTTGAGCTTCTCATCCAGCCCCTTGCAAGGTGTTCCAAATCAGTACACAGCTCCTCTGCCAGCTTATGATGCTGAGAGAGCTTTCTCCTCAGCAGCAGTTAAGCAGAATAAAACATACCCTGTCTCTCATCAGAGCTGTATTTCAATTCCATGGCTTTTCTCTGCAAACTCTTCCTTTTCCCATGTGAAGGGCTACTTTTTGTCTAATGAAGTAGCATACACTTCTTACTGCTTAAGAGGCACTCTCCTACAGAGCACCTACTCTGATGTCCTTGCAGAAGAAAGCACAAAGGAGCTCTGTGGGGAAAGCACACTGGGGGCAGGAGCTGGCAAGGCACAGCTCCCACAGCTCTGGGGTGCTGGCCATTGGTAAAGCTGAGGAGTTGAAACACATTCTCCTTCGACTAACAGGAGAAGAACAATTTCATTTCTAAGAGAAACCTCAAACACTAAAACAAAACTAGTCATCATGGAAAGTCAGTGATATATGAACAGTTTGGCTCGGGGCTTCTTTTTCATGTATGTTTGGGGGTTTTTTAATCATTTTATTCTTAACAGCTTCCATTGCCTATGCTACATCCTTTTTTTCCAATCAGCAGATGTTACTAGGGCCTAGCGATTCCTGACTGGGAGGGCAGGGAGGGACAGGACGGGACACACGGATGGACACGGGACAAACAACAACATGAAACTCATTTGTGTTCCTCTACCCACACCTTAACTCAACAGCTTCTTCCTCCCCACCAAAGACATCAAAACCACACCACAGCCATCAATATGCTCTCCATCCTCCCAAAATCTAGCTCGCCATATTAGCTTTAGGTCATTTTTACATTTAAGGCCTAATCTGTATATAAAGCTACCTTGCTTTACCCAGTATTTCATGGGAGTCAGGCTCAGGATAGCTAGCCAAGTTCTGCTAGTCCTTCTTACAGATGTTTTTAGTACGAGAACAGCTGTTCTTACCCCAAAGTGCTAATAAATCCATTTGTTGAGCCCTCTGCATAGAGAGAACAAATATCTCCAATATGAAGGAAGCTCGACATCTTGTCAGTCATCTCCGGCTTACTGCCCCTGTAAGAATAAAGCACAACATTACTATTTATCAGGCAGAATTTCTCTGTATAAGCTACTGCAGATTACAGCAACAGAACCCTTCACTTCTGGTTATTCATTTGTTTGAACCAAAGTTCTTGCAGTGACACTTCAGGTATCAAAGAAAACCCAGCATGTCAAAATGCTTGCATAGGAAAATAAACCACGGTAAAAAAGAAACAGCTACTGCGTCCCATTTGTGGGACTGTTTAGGGGTATCTGTACTCGTCCCAACAGATGATCACAGCCATTTCAGTCCAGGTATATAGATGCACTTCATCCCACCTGTGAGAGGGAAAAGGGGAGGAAAAATGAGACTGCCTCAATTGAAGACATGTTATTAGTACCAGGTAAATCACAGCATGCTGCTTTGCCAGATTCTTTGCCAGAATCAAAGGTCAGTTTGAGCATATTTTAAAGGATCTCTGGTGTGCTCATGGGAATTGTAAAGCAAAATATTGACGTGACTCTCTTCAGGTTTTGGTCATGTCAAGCTTCTGACAGGACCAACACAGAAGTAGCCACTTGCTGTGGTTCCAAAGACAGCATTAGGTGAAGACCCACTGACTATGCCTAATAACAGAATCTTTATGTTGTGTCATGCAAAAACCAGTATTTTTTCCAGAGTCAAATACTTTGGACTATGGACATATCAAGGAACAGAATCCCAGTGAAATCAGGAATACTTCAATACCCTTTTCTTTAAAACAGATTTTATCTGCATAACAAATGTAACACTGAGGAGACAGTGACTTAGGGTTGTCAGCTTCCACAGTATTAATAACTACCCTTATTTTCTTTAAAGCCCCAAATCCTGGGTTGAATGATACAGGACCTACTTGTCATTTAAATACAGAGAAGAGAATTTCTATCTGTCACAGCAACAAAGACAGGGACAAAACCAGAAGCCTGGATAAAAAGCAGCACTGATGAATAGATTTTCAAAGGTGTCTTTTCCAAGACTATGCACTGATTTCTTGGGTACCCTCCTAAGCCATGCTCTTTGATCACCGAGTTCAAAACACTGAAAGAGCTTCCTATGCTTCAGGTTTCCAACAGCTCTTCCAAGCTGCTCCTTCTCACAGGCTGGTGGCTTGCTCGGAAGAGCAGCCCTGCCAGCAGGCACTGCCCAGGACCAGGCTCACAGATTTAAGGGAAAACACTGGAGAATGCTTTCACCCTCTCCAACATCACAGCCCAATCAGTTTTAAATTGTCTACCAGGAGAACTAAGCAGCAGGAAATTCTGCTTATTATACAGCACAGCCCTGACATTGTACAGGGGATAAATATTCCCTTTCACTGACCATTATCTTGCTTACCAAATGTGTAAGGATCAAGTCTATTAAGCAAGGCTGGCGCTCAACAAGGACAGATTCATGGAGACTTAAATGCTGATGTTGATAATGAACTGCAGATATAAAAGTGCAAGGAAAAACCTGAAGCTACCCTTTTCTTCTGAAAAGCTGCAAACAGCTCCTCCTCCTCGCTGCCTCACCCCTGAAGTAATAGTGGTGATGGTAATAACAACTTCCCTTGTTAGTAAGTCAAAGCACGTTATAGACGTTCTCATGCCTGTAAATCCCCATGTCATTTGTACAATTGAAAGCAGATTAAGGAAAACCAAAAGATAACAAGCCAAGTTCATATGCGGGGTAAAGAAGTCTGAGCTCCTCTGAAATACAGCAGCAAACCATTTGGCTTCAGGTTGCTTGTGTAACACCAAGTCCTTCAGTCCTTCCATTCCCTTCCTCTCTCCATCAGTGGACAGAAAAACATCATAACCTATTTTAAGATATATGACACAAAACATACAAAAATATGCTGAGTGACTGAATTAGCATCACTAGAAATACAGCTTTCCTCATTTCCTGACTGATGTTAGAATCATAGAATAGTTCAGGTTGGAAAGGACCTTAAGATCATCCAGTTCCAGCCCCCCTGCCATAAGCAGGGACACCTCACACTAAACCATGGCACCCAAGGCTTTGTCCAACCTGGCCTTGAACACTGCCAGGGATGAGTGGGATGAGTGCCAGGAGCACTCACAACCTCCCTGGGCAACCCATTCCAGTGCCTCATCACCCTAACAGGAAAGAACTTTCTCCTTATATCCAATCTAAACTTCCCCTGTTTAAGTTTGAACCCATTACCCCTTGTCCTATCACCTGAATTACGTGNATTCCAGTGCCTCATCACCCTAACAGGAAAGAACTTTCTCCTTATATCCAATCTAAACTTCCCCTGTTTAAGTTTGAACCCATTACCCCTTGTCCTATCACTACAGTCCCTAATGAAGGGTCCCTCCCCAGCATCCCTATAGGCCCCCTTCAGATACTGGAAGGCTGCATGTTAACTACAAGCTTCATACTAAAAAACTCTAAGCCCTCAAAATTAAGCTCAGCCCAAAATAAATACAACCCAAAGCAAAAGGAATCTAAGTCAACAATAAACAAAGATACCTTAAGTGCCATTGTAAAAAAAGGGTGATTTTAAGTATTTCATCCGGGATATGAAGGGGGTTACTTTACCAGACTACATTNGTTAACTACAAGCTTCATACTAAAAAACTCTAAGCCCTCAAAATTAAGCTCAGCCCAAAATAAATACAACCCAAAGCAAAAGGAATCTAAGTCAACAATAAACAAAGATACCTTAAGTGCCATTGTAAAAAAGGGTGATTTTAAGTATTTCATCCAGGATATGAAGGGGGTTACTTTACCAGACTACATCATTTCCTCTTTGGAATAGGCAAATGTTCACCACAGCTGTTCTCAAGAGAACATGAAGGTCAAGACTGACCTCCATTAGAGGGGAACCTTTTCATTGACCAAAACCAGGCCCACTCAAATTCCTCCACTCATTTCCAGAATGTAGCCTCAATTTCCTTGGGTTGTTTGAGCTTTGCTTTGCTGGTTATTCTAGTTTTTTTACTGAGGAAGATCCCAACATACCATGGTATTGTAACCCCACCATGCCATGTCTCACATCATGGTATTGTAACCCCACCATGCCATGTCTCATACCATGGTATTGTAACCCCACCATGCCATGACAGTGAAACCCCTAAAATAAGCCCTCCTGCAATTTATTTACATTACCACTAATAAAATGTTTCGCAACTTCACCTGTAGCCATTATATGGTTCTGGATAACAGAAAGGTGGTTTTCAGCCTGGAAGTAGCTCAGCTACACAGCATGACTGAATTTAATTGCCAGTCTGTTCACCAGATCCTCTTTAATTTTTCATGGGCAAGCTTGCAAAGCCATCAGCTTCTGTGTACCTCAGGGTGCAAACCACTGAAGCCCAACCTCTCCTACTCCCGAACAGGAGAGCCCTGTTCCTCATGCTTCCTGCTGGTCATCAGCTTTGATGGAGTTAAGACTTACAAAGTGTTGATCTGACTACAACAACCTTATTTTTAAGGCTTTTCTTAAGCATGCAGTATTCAGCACTGAAGTCCTCACCCACCCTCATCTTATATTCTTGTTGAATACTGTTTTAATGCCACTCAGCACGCTGTTACCTCTATCAGGAGCTACTCAGACAGACTGTGCCTCCATTGCTGTGGTGAAGCACAGCACCAATTCCAAGTAGGATGAGCCTCTTTGTGAAATACCTATTTATTGTAAGACTTACCCACAGTCAAACTGCTATGGTGAACACTCTACATCTATTATATTCTTTAATAGCTGGATACAGAAAGTCAGTCCACTTCACATTTATCTTTAAACATGCTGTTTCTGAGGTTGGCCAGGGCTCAGGAACATGCTGAACTGGCAGATGGAATGAGAGACTAAATGACCCAACAGGCCTCCTTCCATGTAAGATTTACAAGTGAAGAGAATAATTCCAAACTGACTTAGCTCACTTCAAAGCTGCTTTCATAGTCAGTCTCCTCACAAGGGACTCATGACACCTAACAAAATTACTCCACTAGTTGATCAATTATACACATTAAGTCCTGAATATCAGCTACCACAAAGTGAGTATTTTCCCACCTGTGACGAGAATGACAACTGGGATACCTGAGACACAAGGTAAAACTGAAAGGTTTTCAAGAGCAAAGTTCCCAGATACCCAGTTTGAAAACCGTTTAAAGCCACCTCTGTCTCTCAACACCAGCTGTCAATGCTAACCCCCTCAAACTCAGACCTCTATGGGAATCTTCGGTTGGAAACCACAGAAACTGAGGCACCCCAAATCTGTCAACCTTGGCACATGTCTCTCAAGATCATAGCACAGGCAAACCACAGGGACTTAACATGCTCCCTCTTAGATGTGTCAGCCAAAGCATCTATGCATGTTTCCTTAGCCAGGGAGGGGGATGTTTCCCTGCACTGCTTTGGCCAAAGACATGAGATGACCAACCAGAACCCCCTGGAAGCACAGGGCAGTAGAAGCCTCACGTGCCCTATAGAATCATAGAATAGATACTGGAACCCTTTTCTTATAGCCAAACCCACAATTATGCTCCGATTGTGCTCAGTAAACAAATATAACCATTACTCCACAATGTATTTATTTTAGATATGTCAGTGCCAAGAGCAATTGATTAATGCTAGAGGAGGCCAGCCCTGAGAGTTATTGCTACTCACAATCCCAGTTTTAATGGTATTCTCACACCCCTGCAAGAAAGAGGAGTCCTACAAGAAATCCATTGCGTTTCAGCCATAACATGGCAGTTTCATGGCCATAGGGCATCATCGTCCTCCTTCACTTACACAGGGGAAGGGGATTGCTTCTAGGTAAATTTACTTGCAAAACTGAAGATAAAAAGCGCTCTGATAAGGCAACTGTAGTAGCGTGGCATGCAAATCTAGCAAAAGTCTGACAGTTTCCTCCAAAATAAGTATTACAAAGCTTAACACAAGGGCAGCAATGTCAATAGCAGCAACACCAGGTTTTAAAACTACATGCTTTTCTCACTATGCTGAAAAATCCGATTTTGACAGATAGAAAACCAGATTTAACTTGTAAGAAATAAAACGTGAACTGAAACTGGACTGTACATGGAGAAGTAGACTGTACCTACCCACAGACATCAAAAAGTACCTCAAAGATGAACACATCTGACAGTATTTTTTGAGCCTTGACAGCTTGATATTTTTCAATTACGTTGAACTCAGTGTCCTAGTTCTGTATGTTAACTATATAAATTACTGTGTGTCTTTAAATACGTTTTCTATATGGTTTACCTGCACAGGAAAATGAAATAAAGTCCCTGTTTAAGAAACTTACTCTCACCACCCCCCCCAGGCAATGAGAATCCTGCTGAATTTCACGTGCATTGCTCAGAACCACTTTACAAGTCATTTTGCCAGTGTCTAACTTTGCTCTTTGGGACTGGATCTTCCTATTCATCTCATTCACCTCAGGTGTTTTAGGACTTGCCTTTCCCCTACTGATCTGTGCTGCCTGAGTGAACACAAATCTGTATCACAAGACCACAAGTCTGCTCTTCAGACTGTAAACACCACGATCACAGGCTTCATGTCTTCAGATTTCCTTACTTGCAGATTACCTTGTGCATATCCTCAAAACAAGCTGCATTTCACAGAGCAAAAGCCAACAAAAAGAAGCAATTTTGGAACTCTTAACTAAGCACTTTGACAGGGCTCGAACAAAGCCCTTTACCACCAGCATCACTGCTCCTCTCCAAACAAAAGGTGACGTTCTGCAGACCCTCCCTTATAACCGTTTCCATTGCCTTTCAGGACTCAGTCATATTTTAGGGCACAAATATATCCTGTGTTTATCCCGATGACCTTGAATAAGCCAGTGTAAGTTTGACACAGTCAAATACCATGGTTTTCTCATGAAGGCACATTTCATAATGGCAGTTGAAGCAGAATTTACAGTGAAAACACTTAGGAATCAAACTGACTGTTAAGTATCAAATACCTCAATCAGACAGCTGCCTTCTGAAGATCTCACAGTAAGAATTGCAACTGCTTTGTAAACATTTCACACTAATTCCTCCCATCACTCATCTAGATCTTGATGCTAAGTTAGAAAAAACAGGCTTCAGAGCAATGCTCAAAGTTTGCTTTCCTTGAAGAGCAGAGTCAAGGCCCCCTTTTGAAGTCCCTCCTTCTGGGGCCAGTTTGTAACAAGATTTCTGCAGTATGTTATCCCTCATCTCCAGCAATTTAATGCCCACAGGCTTTGCAAGGAATCTGAAGGTATTTTGCCGATACCCTATCTCACGTGTCTGCTTTGTGTGGGATTTTAATTCTTTAACCTATGACTGCAAATCCTATTTGCAAAACAAACAAGGCCAAATACATCTTACTGCTGACGGCTTGATTTCCAGCAACCGGGATACAAATTACTTAATCTTTTTAAGATGCTTCTAATGATGTTTGTTTTGAGTGAAAAAGCGCCTCGCTGTGCCTTGCAGTGCCATGATGTACTCAGCTCTCTATTATCATATTTTCACCGTGGTTCAGTGCTCACTTTAATAGAGGCTGGCAATTTTTTAGGTACTGTTACAGAAATTGGAGCAGCACTTCATCAAAGTCTTTTCCACTATTTAGCTTGTTTAGGTAAGAACAGAGCCTGAAACCATACTTAACTGCTTCAACTTCGTTCCTGCAGACAGGAAACTCCACAGTGAAAGTTTAATTCTGCTTCAGTTTTTAAACAGAGAAGAAGATCGGAGTTTAGAGAGGAAGCAAAAAACCAAATGTAAAAGAGTGCTTAATGGCATACACCATTGTCATGTGTGTGAAGAACCACCCACAAATGAACAGACATCACAGAATCATAGAAGAGTTAGGCTTGGAAAGAACCGTAAGATCATCTAGTTCCAAGCCCACTGCCATATCGGGAACATTACACTGAGACTTGACCATCTAAGAACCCACAAGACCAGGTAAGTCACTGTGTTTGAATCACATGGAATTGGGTCTTTAATATTTGCAAATTAGGCCAATCAAGCCAACTTCTTTTTCTAATGCACCCGAATCCTGACCCCCTTAGATTTAAGTGAAAGTCCAGGATTAAACAGCTTGGTAAATCCAAACTTTACAACAAGATTACTTTGACAATAATTCTCCCCTATAGGCTTGATCCAATGTTTCCCTTAACTAACAGTTCTCTAATGATTTCCATGGGTTTTGGGTAACACCCACCCAATATTCCTGATGTATTTTTACAGGTGCAGCTAACTTTTAGAAAACTGAAGCCAAAACCTTATGTTTCTCAGTTTTAGTTCAGTAAAGAAATGGCAGGTTTCCTCCCTGAAGCCTGTGAGAAAGACTCATAAGAATCCCAGCAAAACAGCCAAGGCAAGGAGGAAGTGCTCTATTTAAAAGATCATCTAGTGAGTAATAGCTCTTCTGGGGCTGCAGGGAGAACGAAGAGCTGTCATTTGCAAAGCTTCTGACTTAGCACATCTAAAAGGAGCTCTTTGCACACATCAGGGAAAGACAAATACAATGGATTTTGGAAGCAGAGCACAGCTGGGGTAAGCGCTAAGCACAGAGTGGGACATCTCAGCAAGGTCCTTGACTTCTCAGCCGAGCATCAAGGCAACAGCCAAGCGAAAGCCTGCAGCTTCTCCACCACCCATGCTGTTTGTAGCATGTGAAAAAACACCAACAGCACAGCGGACCCATAGCCACATCGAACATCAGGATCCTCGCCCTCGCACACTCACAGTGGGAGGCAGCTCAGGAATCGTGTTGGGTTTTGAGAGAGTTCAGCCTTGCTAATTTTATGCACATGTAGTTACATTTTAGAGATTACACGTTAAAAAAGCATCAGCACGGCACATTTATCTACCACGTGATCTTGTTTTCCATTTAACTGCAACCTTTCATGTCCAGGAGCCTGCTATCTGCTGACAAATTGTCATTTGATGAACCGTTAGATTAAAGAGGAGAAATGCACTTCCTCACAGAAAGTATTTTTCCTCCTAACGCTTCTAACGCAGGAGGTTTTTCCACAGTTTGCAGGCAGAACAGGCAAGATGAAGCGTGGGGAAGGAGGCTGCAGCACAGCTCTGCGACTTTGTCAAGGACATGCAGTGGGTCAGACTTGGCGCCTAGATTGGAATCCAGGTCTCCTGAATCCCCAGCCGCTGGTCCACACAGCCCCTTCTCCCAGGAGGAATACAAGTCTCACTGCACATCTCATCAAGAGCACATTTCCCCCTTTCCTTGAAGCAAGTTGGAAGAGGTGCGTAAATTCACACGGCAAGGAGATGGCCAAGACAATTATGTTCTAGTCAAGCTCTTTGCCACTCCGACAGGTTTGGGGTTTTTTTTTTTGCTATATTGATGGCAGATTTCAGAAGTTACCGTTTCATACAGAAGAAGAAACAGATAAAACCACTCCTTTTGTTAACTTTAACCTGAATAAATGCCCAATACAGGACAGCAAACAAGCACAATGTCCTCTTCTCCTCAGAAAGAGCACCTGAATTACTTGTATTTGCCCAGTGCAACCAGGCAAGCTGGTTACAGAAAGTAAGACACTCATAACAATGCACGAGGCAGAAGCCACACTTTGACAGCAGTATCTTACGCAGCAACCATGAGACTGATGCAAGAAACAGGACTGATGGATCCTATTGACAAGCATCTGTAGAAAGCTGAAGAAAGAAAACCTATTAAAGAAAATCTATTGGAGATACACTGTCACAGGGGAAAAAAAAATCCTTTCTTGTTTCAACCCAAGTATGACCTGACAGTATCTTTTTAATCCCATTAAAAGTAAAAAGCACTTACTGAAGTTGATACTCACTGAAGTCTGTGCTTACTGGCTCTAACCCTGATGGGAGAAGACAGCTGAGACGTCAGCCTCTGGACAAGGCCCCTACAAGCACACAATGTTTTCCAGCATATTTCTAATTAGGAGAGAGTTGGAACACACCAAAAGAACCAGGGCAACCAATGTCATGGGGAAAGCAAGCAAGGCTGGTTGGGAACATTAATTGGAGCTTAGCCAAAGAAGAAAAATGGCCAGGTTAGAAGAGGGTACAGAACAGTCCCAATTTCATTTTGCACAGCCATGTATCTACTGAGGCTTCAGCACAGAATGGGGCTGTCTTCTAGAACCCCATTCCTCACATCAAGCCTCCACGCTTCCTCAACATTCTTTAGCAAACGCACTATTCCCTAAATTTACCAAAGCATTTTCCTTGCCTGTCCTCCTCACCAGCCCTCATCTATCTGTTCTGCTTATCTCCCTCTGACTCTACTTGGCCAACACTTTCACCCTTCCCATGTCCTATACCTTCCATTTCTCCCTTCTCCAATACTGCACCTTGGCGGAGGTTCCCTCTCCTCCATGGTGGCACTGCTGTCGTCTTCCACGGTTGGGCTTTGACGGGCCTCTCTTAGTAGCTTTGGATCCACGCTGGCAATGTAGTTAATGCTTTTCTTCCACTATCAAGTCTCTCCTATTGAAGGCTTGCAAGTCTTTCCTCTCCTTACAGATGCAGCACCCTTACAAGGGCAAGCTCGCTGCTCTTCCTTCCTAGACACCTCAGCAGGCACCCAGGTCTGCAGAGTAAAATCTAAGTGCCTGTGACACCCAGATGAAGAGGAGGAGTCACTACCAGCACATGATTAGCACGTGTGGAGACCCACTGGTGGCCAGGGGACCTACTTTGAGCCCTGGTAATCTAAAAACACCCAATAGGCTGGGCTCCTTTACAGATGAATGCTCCAGTTCCCAGTTGACTTGTACGTGTTGGCTCCCCTACAGTAACTTTCTAGAATGCAAGCACAAGTCACTCTTCTGAAGCAAAGGTTCAAAATACCACCTTAACTCACAAAGAACATCAGCAACTGAATCTACTTAACCCTTACAGAGGAGTAGCCAAGGATTGCAAAGTCATTTCAACTGTAAGCTTTCAATAACCCTTCAGACCAAGCATCATCAGCCAACTCAGGGATGCGCCTGCCTTTGTGTCCACTTGTCTCTTCTCAGAGGAGGATGCAGACAGGACATACCTGGACCACAATCAAAGCTTTTTGCTTCAGAACATCTTGGCAGCTCTGTGACTTTCTGAAGAAGTGCACAGGATGGGCCAAGGCACAAAAGACACGTTGTTAAAAGTTCTGTCCTAAACTGATGCTAAACAACTGCTGGAAGTTAAAAAAGAAGAGGTAGAGGCTTTTGGCAGTAGCCTTTTCTTGGCCTACTGCAACCAGAAATTTCTTATGTGTATATGCACAGAGATTACAGCCTTCTGACTGCAGACATCATGCACACGGCAGGGATGAGGAGAGAATGAAGTGTTTGTGTACACCATGACATTCGGATCCAGTATCCAAGCCTCTTTCCTTGTAGCTTAATAACAGATTACTCCAAAAGCGGAAACATTATCTAACCCAGAAATTTGCCTCATCTGGCACTCCGTTTTCTCTGAGCTATTCAGCATCCTTCAATGGCCTGTTCAGCTGAACCATCAGTGAGGTATGAACACTCAGCTTTCTGCAGCACTCCTCACACTGCTGTTCTGGCACACAAGGAAGCAGTTACATTGCCACAAAGCCATAAAACAGCACAGTAATGCATACTTCCATGTGCATTTCTAGCACATTTTCATCCCTGAAGGATTAACTGCTCAAAGCTGAAATGACATTTTATTTTCTATATAATACTGTTATGAAGGAAAAGTAAGTTCTGATCTAGGTTTTGACAGGCTTAACCAAAACCACAACTATGAAATTGGAACTCCTCTGAGCTCAGAATCCGGGGCCGAATTTTGCAGCTTTGCCCATCTAAATTACAGTTCCTGTAGGTTTCATTTTATCTTACTTTTTTTTCCTCCATGAAGAAATGTGATGCTCTGAAGACCTGGAAATGTACTTTATCAACAGGTACAGAACAAACAAGAACTACACACACTTCTTGTGGTTGCCTCTGTCAATCTAATGAGCACCCTGGAAAGAGGGCTCTGCCTCCATACCCAGCCACTGTCCATCAGTGCCAACACAGAGCGCCAGGCAATAATTGCTGTAGTGCTTTTGTAGTGTCCGTTGGGAATGGAAATCAGAAAGAAATAATTGAGCCAGATCAAAGCCCACACTGTTTGGCATCCTGCCTCCTGCAGCAGCCTCTGGGAGATGCACAGCGGAAGAGCACAGGAATCATTTTGAATAGCTATAGGCACAGATAGGATCTGGCTTAGCAGCCCAAAGTACTTCTGCTAGCTCTTCAAGTCTCCTTTACGACACTCAGTAAAGGAGTACCCACCTGTACCCAGCACAGGACACTATATCAAACTGCTCAACAGCTTTTAACTCATCTTCAGTACTATCACATACAAAGAGCAGAAAAAAGGCTCCAGGCACCAAAGGAACAGAAACCAGTGAAGGTGCTATCACAGCACCAGAAGAAACTGATTTGGAATGTACAGAAAGACAGATTTTTATGAAACCAGATTAATACCATGGTTGCATTGTGACCGAAACACTACATTTACGTGACTTTCTAGCAGCAGATAATTTTCCATCTCTAACCTCTTCGGTCTCCCATAAGCTGCTTTGGTGAAGCTGCCTTTTCCCTCACACTCACCCACAGGCAAGCGAGCAACTTGTCTACCAGCTACTACAGAGCCACTACCCTCATCCCACCTCCCACAAGATCGTGAGATTGCTCCTGTCTTTAACATGTAATCCTACAACTATCTTATATTTACGTGGTAATAACATCTCAAAGACTCCTCAAAGACACGTTGCAATTTGACACATCGGATAGGTCTAAGGAGTACACTGTGCACTGAAGAATTACCATGCACAGCATCACAGGAGACAGCATGGACAACAAAACAACCACAACAAGCTACACCTGCTCTTCTTCTCACTGCTTCATCAAAGGGCACATACAAGAAAAGGGCTCGAGATATGTGGGTACTGTTTTAAGCCTGCCTTATAGCATTGAGAAAGAAGTTTCACCTCAATACTGTTTGTTTCAGCAATTTATCAAGAGAGACCCGTTCATCTTACAGGAAGCAGCTGAAAGGAGCTTCTGCTTCTAGAGTGGACTTCTGGACCATGCCAGTATCTGATCAGGACTTGTAGCCTCCCCTCTGGTACATACACAGAGTACTGGAGCCTTGCTTGCAGATCTCATCCGAAGTCTGCCACTCTTGCAGGTGACTGGCCATCCACTCACACTGCCATGTTGTAACGCTCATTTAGCATGGCTTTACAAGAAGAGTTACCACAAAATTAGACCAAGATCTCACACCAAACAGCAGGCTGCTATTTTGAAGGCCCTAAGCTGCAACAGCACTGGTGAGCTGCCAAGCCTTGAAATTATTCCTTCACTTGAACTTTATTTTCCCACTTTCCCATCTACCCCACACCAACATGGCTTTGTCAAGGTGACGGCAGAGGATTAATGGCATTGTGAATAGATCATATTACAGCCCTCCCGTACAACCAGAGACCAAAGCTGTCCTTTACACAACCCTTTACCCTGTTTAAGAGTCCCAGCACACCTCTTTCATCCGGCATTCTTACCCAGACCTGCTCCAGCAGCCACTGATAACACACCAGCCAAGTGCTCAACCCTTGTGCTCTTCACCAGGGCCTGTTCAGCCCTTTGACGATGGCATGCAGGACTAGCAAGTCTTACAAAAACATACTGCTTCCCACAGCAAAGCTCCACCCCATGATTGCAAAGGCAAACCAAAAAGATACCCTCGCTGTTTGTTTACTTCCTAATTTATGAACCCTTGTCAGAGGAAACAAGATCACTCCCTATTTCAAGCCTTAATCAACGCTGCAAAACAAGCAGAGAAAACTCATCTAAGCCAACGCTTTAACATCAGGGTAGAATAAGGTATTTTAACAAGAATGGTTATGGACAAACAAAAGATGGCTTAAAGAACACATTAGAAGTAAGCAGCTTATTTGACAGCGCTCCTCTAACAGCTCATTTTGAAAAACACTGGAACTGTGTTTCTAGTTCCCACAATGGCCCCTTCTCTAGCTTACACACCGACCATTACAAACTCACACCACTTCAAGTCACTGGTTTCCCCTACGTTCAACTTCCACAGTGGGGGCCAGAACTGGACGATCTTTAAGGTCACTTCCAATCCAAACCATTCTGTGATTCCATAGGTCCTGTTATGCCACAATTTTTGGATTGACCAATGCCACAAGTTTTCTCCACTCACTGAACTACCAGAGCTGGATGACCAGTGCTTTGCCACAGTCAATGCCACGCAGTACTGTTACTGTTTCAGGCCTTACACCAGCAAAACCACTGCGCATTTATAACATGGAATATTTGCCATGCGAGGAAACTCGTTTAAAGTAGAGGTTCAGAAAATAAACTAAAATTCCAGCACCTGAAAGTCCATGAACTCGGCCACAGAAAAACCACCGAGAGAAAGAAACAGATCCTGGCTTCACATCACATCCTACACTCACACAGCTGAACCCTGCAATGAAAGCAATTCCAGTGTGGGCCCCTGGACCAGGCCCTGAGTCAGCAGCTCTTTTGGCTCAACAGGTTTGAAATCCCAGGCTACCAAGCAAATTTTTGAGCAGAGGAAAAGAAACTCAACTGCAAACACCAAAATGCACATTCAAGAAGTAAGAAGACATGCAAAGGTACTGGCCCTCATTAATAAACAAACAGTTACCACAGACACACTACTCTATGCATGACTTCAGGTCATTATATCTCCATAAGGCAACAATCTGGATCGTTTTAGCTACGCTTTCCCTTCCTGATTTGTGGCAGCTGAGCAGGCACTTGTGAACTGTGGTACACCTGATGCAGTAATTCAAACGCTTCACCTGTTGGAGGCTTTCTTTAGATAAACCACTGCGAGCCACACTGAACCCACATGGAGCAAAGAGGAGAAACTGACCAACCCCAGACCATCGCGGCTGCAAGCAGCTCTTCAGCAAAGCGTTCACTGCACGGGGGTAATGCAACAAGCGTCTGCGGAGCAACAGGCACACGCAGCCTCTCTGCACAGGCACCAAAGCAGTCTCTCAGCCCCTAAACAACCAGTGTAACTAGCAATAACTGAGCTTTCAGGACTAGGACATAAACCCGCTCAGGATCTGGGCACATCCCACGTCCATGAGGAACGCACATGTGCCCCCTCCCCCTCGCTGAAGTCCAGTTATTGTAGTCCGGGAAACAGCTAAATATTTGGCCTGTCAGAGCAGTTACCAAGACCCTCAGAAGCATCCACCCCAGCTGCCCGGCTTTTGACCATTTAAGAATAAGCTCACCCATGGCCAAGTCCGTCCCCCCCCCAGCGCTCACAACTGTTTACATAACGCGAAACACCCCTTGCAACCGTGCCTCAACTGAGAGAGGAAAACCACGGGGAAACTTGGCGCGGACACGCTGCTCCACCGCCGAGGCCTCGGCCGGTCCGTGGAGAGGGACGGCAGCGAGCCCGAGGGGCGACCCGGGCCCGGCCCGGCGGCAGCGGCACTGCGGGACCAGGCTCCGCGCAGCCGGCAGGGCGGAGAGGTGTCTGCCCCGTCCCGCGGGGGCTGCGGCGGCCGGGCATCCCCGCCGAGCACCGCTCCGCCGGACCAGCCTCAGCACCGGCCCAGCGACGGGGGGCATCCCCCGCCCCGCACCCGCAGCCCGGCGGTGGCCTGGAGAAAGGGGCTGCCCCGGCGGCCAGAGCGAGCGGGGCTCGCCGCTTCCCTCCCTAGCTGCTGCCGCCGCCGCCACTGCAGCCCCTGCCCGCGCCCCGTTCCCTAGCCCTACCTGTCTCCGGTGGCGGCGGGTCTGGCTAGCGGCGGCTGAGCAGCCCCATGCTGCCCGGTCCCGTTAGGATGGAGGCTGCGCCGAGCTCCCCCCACCCGCCGCCGCCTCAGCGGCACATCCACATGGTTACTGCGGCCGCCGCTCGCCGCCGCGCACTATATACCCCGCGGGGCAACCTGGGTAGCGGAGTCCGGCTGCCGCCGCGGGGCGCTCCTTCGGGACAACAACTCCCGGCGTGCCCCGCGCCGCCCCGGCGGGCAAGGCGGGGCGAGCGCCCCGCTAACGGGGGCTGTGCCGGGAACCCCCCCCACCCCGGGCTGGGCTCGGTGCGGGCCCGCAGCACGGGCGGATCCAGAGCTCGGGGGCTCCCTACGGGTCCCCGGCACCTGGGGTGGCCGGAGGGAGGGAGACAGCGCTCCCGCTGCGCCCACCTGTAGCGGGTGTAGCGGCGCTGCTCGAGCCGCAAGGGGAGTAAGGCACGGAGCATAAATACCTGGAGAAGGCCGGGCTTAGCAGCGTTCCGGAGGTACCGAACAGCAGAGACATGCTCGAGGCGTTGTGCTTAAACCACCGGGGCTGAGGTCTGGCAGGGTGGTTCCTGCGCGCTGCTTCCAGCCCCCGGGAAGTCAGTTCCTGGAAGAGTAGCCCTGTCGACAGTTGGCGATGGGGAAGGGTGGTAATGTGGGGTACACCAGCTGTTTGCAGGAGAACAGTTTGAAACTTCCAATGTAGTGAATTCTACTTGGTTTTCTCTTTAGTAAGACCAGCATAGAGATGCCATCAATCTTAAAGCCTGTCTACTGACAACACAAGTTAACAGAATCATAGAATAGTTAGGGTTGGAAAGGACCTTAAGATCATCCATCCAGCTCCCCTGCCGTAAGCAGGGACACCTCACACTAAACCATGCCACACAAGGCTCTGTCCAACCTGGCCTTGAACACTGCCACGGATGGAGCACTCACAACCTCCCTGGACAACCCATTCCAGTGCCTCACCATCCTCACAGGAAAGAATTTCTTCCTTAGATCCAACCTAAACCTCCCCTGTTTAAGTTTGAACCCATTACCCCTTGTCCTGTCACTACAGTCCCTAATGAAGAGCCCCTCACCAACATCCCTATAGGCCTCCTTCAGATACTGGAAGGCTGCAATGAGGTCTCCATGCAGCCTTCTCTTCTCCAGGCTGAACAGCCCCAACTTTCCCAGCCTGTCTTCCTATGGGAGATGCTCCAGTCCCCTGATCATCCTCGTGGCTTCCTCTGCACCTGTTCCAACAGCTCCATGTCCTTTTTATGCTGAGGACACCAGAACTGCACACAATGCTCCAGGTGAGGTCTCACAAGAGTAGAGGGGCAGGATCAGCTCCTTGGCCCTGCTGGTCACGCTTCTTTGGATGCAGCCCAGGATACAGTTGCTTTCTGGGCTGCAAGCGCACACTGCAATCGGCTCATGTTCATGTTCTCATCGACCAACGCCCCCAGGTCCTTCTCCACAGGGCTGCTCTCAATCTCCTCTCTGCCCAACCTGTAGCTGTGCCTGGGATTGCTCCGACCCAGGTGTAGGACCTTGCACTTGTCATGGTTAAACTTCATGAGGTTAGCATCAGCCCACCTCACAAGCATGTTAAGGTCCCTCTGAATGGCGTAGAATCAACTAGATTGGAAAAGAGCTTTAAGATCATCAAGTTAAGACAGAATGACCAGCAGTCATAAAAAATAAGTACTATATCCTTTTACTTATCACACTATGCAACTATCTGTCCTTAAAATACTAGTCAAGGTATGCTGTCCATGATATCCTGTACTTTTTATGCCCTCTGTAGGGTACGCATGGCAGTGTTTGGCAGCACAACGTGCCTTGCAGAAGTGAATGCCGTGCTTGCACTGCTGAGCAGCTGCATTGCTTTAATCGGCCTAAGGTGAAGAAACTGCTTCCCTCCTCTCACTTCCACCTCCACTTCCCTGCTGCCCTACACAGCAGACAAATGGGATGGAACTGCTGCGCTTGTTTCCCTCTCTGCAGCAGTGGACCACCACTGGAGAAAGGGAATGAGTCCATATCAGCCAGCGGTCTGGTTTGACACAACCTACCACTGTTACCAGTCCCTCATTAAAAAATAACATCAGAGGAGCTGTAACTATGGCTCTCAAGCAAGAATATGCATAAGCTCATGACTTAGGAACTGAAGTGAAGGTCAGTGAAGAGAGTTCTACGATTCTCATAAATGGCTGCAATACTACACACCATTACTCATCAAAAAGTTGGCAGAGTGATGGTGCCTAATACTATTAGGTAATCCTAATGAATTCTCATGTAATCAAATCTAATCTCTGGATGAGTTCAGTAGGCTGAGGACAGTGAGTGGCCAGAATGTCTGGTGCACTCTGGCAACAACATAAGGACCGTCACCAGGGCCAGTGGCAAAGAGCTTTGCCCACTGAATACTGCCAGCAGTTACGCCAGCAGCATGCCTTGAAAGACCCTCATTACTGAGTGCTAAGCAAGAGCAGCAGCAGTATGTTAGAAACTGCATGCAATGTATGACATAGTTTCGGGGGGTTTCCCACAGACAGAGCAGCTGGTCCCACAGCTACATGTAACCTGACTGTGTGAAGTTCTGAGAATACGGGATGCACAGCAGAAGAGACCTGGGGACACTCTGCCCTATCCCAACCTGCAGATCCTCAGCTTATTGTCCAAAGAGTTGTACACATCTCTCCACACCTCTACAATAATCTTGTCCCGTGCTCCTGCTGCTTCTGCAGCCTGTCAGTCTTGTGATGTGCAAAAGCTGCATTTCCTCCCATGGAGTACATCTGTGGTCAGTTCTTCAAAGGCTGTGAAGTTTGTGCTACTGAAGGCCCTTCAGCCAAAAATACTCATCAAATACTGCAAAGAACTCGAAAAAGATTTGAAAGGGTACCAGCAAAGACAAGATAATAATGAAAATTCCCAACAGTGGAAAATGCTTTCTTTTCTCTTTATTAGAAACTTGCTTAGGGATGCTGCTGCAGGCACAGTGAGTTCATAAGGTTCCTATAATCTTACAGCTTTAAGAAGAGAGGAAACTGTGGGACAGTCTGGGAATGAAGTCCCACTTGAAGTGCCACTTTAAGAGTTATTCTCTTAAAGCATCTGTTTCACTCATAAACTACAGCAGGTAGACCCCCAGACAAGGAATAGAGTACTGGCCTTAGACCACATGCTCACAGATAAAGAGGGTCTAAGGAATGAGGCTCGTTCAAGAATTCAGAGAAGAAATAGTGGAAAAAACCCTCCAAAACAACTACTTGGTAGATATCATGTCAATCTTTAGAATGCTGTAATATGTTTAGCCCAATCACATATGTGATTTCAGTCACAAGAAAACACCTTGTAATAGGTTGGGTGGTTTTTTTGCTGTTGAAGAACTCCATTATTTCTCTTCTTTTTGAACCTTATTCTGGTCCATCACTACCTTATTTGTAGCAGTTATGTGAATTCAACATTGATGAAAGATGTTAAGACAACGTCTGAAGTCTTTTATTTGCAAAGAGTATGAACAGTGTTATTTTGTGTTGCCAGGTTTGCAACTATCTCTTGATTTCTTTGGACTCTTTTGGACAAAAAGCACTCCAGCCTGGTAGGTGGGTTTGCACACCTTTTTGTTTCTGCTTTTGGTTCAGCTGCACAATCAGCAGCCCTGGAAGAAGAATGAGTGCAGAAGATATTCCAGGGAGCCACCAGGACTCTAAGGATCAAACTGTCTAATCCTGCTCATGGCTGTCTTCATAATGAGGTAGATGATCACAAAAGCTTCTCATTGCCGGAGCTGGCCGTGCCAGCAGTGCAGCACTAGATGAAAAGCACCACAAACAACAGACACAAACGCCAGGCAAAATCTCACCTTTTCAGCTAAGTGTTGAAAAGTCCCATTTCTATAATATTTTAATATTGATGAAATCAAGTGTCTTAATCCTGAAGCACGGTGCACTCAGGGTGAGGAAGGGGGAAATTAAACCCTGTGTGGAAGAGATTAACTGCCTGTGAACAAATGACTTAGGAGCACAAACACAATCAATAAATGACAGCAGCAGAAGTTCTCAAGTGTCCTCAGGATTCAAAACTGGAAGTTGGATGTTGCTCAAAAGCGAACTGTCGTTGGAATTATTTCATCTAGTCTCCTGGGAGAACAGGGAACATCAACCTTCCTGATGGAAGTACACAAATGATGCAGAAAAGAATTATAGGAAAACAGGCAATGAGAACGAGTGGGCAAGATACACTAGAGGACCATCCCTGCTCATTAGAAATTAGATGGTTTTCTTCAACTCCATCATTACACAGCCAGAGTCCCATGGCTTTAATAAGGGGATGTTATCCTGCCAGACTGTTTTCAGTTCTAGAAGACCACAGAATTTGGCTATCTGGATTTTGTGATCATTTCAGTAAATTGTATTACAAATTTGGAAGGAGAAAGGAAATTACATTTACTTTGCATTTTCATAGAGATTCATTAATGCACGGGGCCAAGATCACTGCTTCAGCATAAAAGGAACGTATGCATTTTCTGACCCCAAAGCAGCAAGGGTTGATTTTATACTTAAATTTGTACTCATTTGTTTTCCTGCACTCTGTTGCCTTTCTAAGTATATCACAGGGCAAAAGGGACTAATGATGGATAATTGAAATGCATCCTTGTGAAGGCTGCCAGCACTGTTATTCTACACACAGTAAAATCCCATACAGCAAACACAGTTGAGTTGTGTTCCTTTCCTGTACCAACACAGAACAAACAAACCTCCCCTCCCCCCTTCACTATGGTCATGCTTCTTTTTGCTGCAAAGTCCTAATATATATTAAATATTTTGAATTAATATCCCACAGAATGAGTAAAGATCGCTTAGTGGAGGATCCAGAAAACAGATCTGTTCTGCGGACAGTCCTGAACAGAAGGTCTCATAAAAAGTAAGGATTTACATGATACAGCACCAAAATCTTCATCAAATACAGTGAACTGCAAGAAAAATGAAGGAAAACGAGGGCCTTACCCTGATGTAGAAGGTATTGACAGTTGTGGATTGAGACAGCTCATCATCACCTGCCTTAGGCTATGTCCCTTTGCTGCGCAACGGAGTATAAGGGAGTGCAAAAGCAGTGCAACCTTTCTGCCTGTGAATGAGGCAGCAGGACTTCAGATTTATGTCATGCAAACCAGCCAGCATCAGCACCTGCTACTCCTCCAGCCCCTTAGTGGGGGGACAGTGAGTGGGAAGAGCCTTTGCTCCGATCACAAAGTCCCAGCCAGCCAAGCTGGCAAAGAGTGGGGTAGTAATTTGCTTCTTCCTACTAACAGCAAATTGCTACCTCTCCCAAGAGCAAAGTAGGAGGCCATTGTGCCTCTATAAAGTATGTTTCCATTCCTGACCTGCTTGACTTGTACACTGCTATGTTGCCATTCAACTGGCTTGTTACAAAGCGGCTCTCAGACACCTGCACTGAAAACAAACCCCCAAAAACCTGCAGGTAGCAGCGTTTGACGTTCACTTGGAAAGAAGAGCAGGTTTCTCCTTCTCCCCCACCAGTGGTACTTCCCACCCCTTCCGTGAGATGCTTTTGCCATAAAGATTGCTTGTGTCATACCTGATATAATCCATTTTGTAAGTGTGAAAAACCAAATTCCCAGGATAGATACACAGAATTGCCTGAGGAATTTCCCATTTCTTTATTTTTTTCCTGTGTCCTTATCTTGAAATGGCATCGAGTTGCATCATCCCCCATTGAGAGAGGGGATGAGGGTACTCTGAGGAGGAATGCACGCAGCCTACCTTACATACTGCTGTTGAGCACATAGGTATAAGCACATTTTGGGCCTCAGACCTGCACCCTCTACGAGTCTCTGACATTAACACTATCTGTATGCTGTTGGCTGTCCTTCAGCAATCTGCTGCAAAAGAGGGAAGGACAGTTCTGCAATCAGACATGAACAGCATCAAGGCTTCAAGAACACTCTCCCTGGTGCAAGTTACTAACAGTGATTTCCAAGAGAGTTTGCAGAAGGGCCAGCCCTCACTTCTGAGTGACACCTCCACAATTCGGACTTCCCTTTACCATGAGTATTGCTAACATCACTGGTCAGCTATAATGCAGGCTTTGACATCTCCAAGCAGGAGTGTTACAGGTAATGTCTACCTCTCTTTTCTTTTTTTTTCCCTGTGGAGGTGGAATGAGCAGTAAATGACCATGTTGTGCCAAGAAATTACATTGATGTGCAGTTAAAAAACTATGGTTGGGAACACAGACTGGTCTGCATTCACTTCCCATAGGTATGTTTCTCAGGAAAGTTAACTGTAACAAGTACTGGGCGTGCATCTTGAATAAACCTAAATACGCTGTAGAACACCATGCATTAGGTACCAGGGCACTGGGCACAACGTTTCTGCCATAGGACAGGTCCGTGTGCTTTGCTTAGGCCGTGTTTCCCTCAGCGCCCCGTTATCTTCAGAGCGGACAGGCCACGTTCAGATCCCCTCAAGGCAGGGCTGCAAGGGGCGGCCCGGGGCGGCCCTGCCTCCCTCGCTCCCGCTTCCTCACTCTCCTCACGTACAGGCACAACCCGAGCTCTCTAAGGACCGGCGGGGCAGAGTCGCCCACCATGAGGAGCGTCCCGCGGGCGGGAACGGCGACAAGGACACAGCTCAGGCACGGGAGCGCTGGGGTGCTGGCCCTTTAAGGCAAGGTCCATCACCTGACCCCGGGGACACGTGGTGCTTCCGCTAACATGGCTGCGCCCGCTGTAGCCCAAGCCTGGTTATGGCTCTGCCGCTTTTTGCTGCTGCTGGGGCTGGCGGTGGCCGCCGGGGGGGCAGGGCCCGGTGGAGACTGCGGGTGCAGCGCCGGCCGGAGCCGCGGGGACTCGCGGGAGGCGGCGGCGCGCCGGTACTCGGCCGTAGGGAGCGGCGGACGGAGCGCTGGGCGCAGGCCGGTAAGCGCTGGGGCGGGTTGCGGTGACTGCGGCCGCGCCTTGAGGCGGAAGCCGGGCGGGCCGCGGGGCTGTGCCCGGGGGGTGTTGGAGGTCTTGGAGCGAGTTTCTTTGCAGAGCCTGGTGTGGAAGCCCTTCTTTTGGGCCGGCTGGTGAGGGTAGGGCTGGGGCGCCGCGAACCTCGGTTTGCTTTTCCCGCCCCTCGCCTCAGGAAGCCCGTGCGTCTCCCGCGCCGTGTGGGAGCTCCTGAGGGTGGGGAGAGGCCTGTGCTGTGCTGGCCGTGTGCTCCTGGCCTGCCCCGTTACCCCTCAGCGCGGCTCCCTGCGCCAGGAAGGTAACAAACGGAGCCCGGGTGTCTTTCTCGGCTGGTTGCTTTGGCAGGCCTTTCTCTGGAGCTGGTTATAGCGGGGATAAGTGTGCCAGAGTATCCACCTGAGCACGGCTGTGTTTGCTGTGCGGGCTGGTGAGGTGATGTCTCTGATAGTGAACTCCCATACTTGGTGAATGTCAGTTCTCTGATCTGTTTATCCCCCTTGCTCCATCTCCTTTTAGGTGTCAATGGAATTGAAATGCTGATAGATGATGTGTCGTCTCTTGTGTGTTTTTCAGCAAAGCCATCATTTATGTATCCATATCTAGATATCCTTTCAGGTTTGTTTCTAGTGAAAGTGTCTTTAATTGCTTGTTCCAGTCTATTGCTGTTGGTACTCTTCTGAAAGACACTGTCCCATGCTCGATGTACCTTCTTGATGAAGGCAGTGCTTAAAGTGGGTTGATGTGCTATGACGGTGCCTACTGCAAAGGGATACCAAAGCTTTTTGTGTTACTGGAGTCCAAATGCCTCACTGTATGAGATATCTTCAGTTATTAGGAATGGGATTGCTGCTTCATTTCAGGGAAAGCGTTAGTAAACTTTGGCAGTCAAAATTATACCATAGCAGACTTGGATCTGGTGTTGTGTGAGATGGCTTGCAAATGGGGTGTTTAGTGCTGGGCAGCAGTGTCAGCTTGGAAAAAGCCTGTGTCCTGCAGGCAGTGTGAGAACCTACTAAGTAAAGGGAGGAGTACTCAGCGGTTTTGCTATTGCAGGCTACACTTAAGGTATTTGATAATATATAAAGAGTATGAATTAAATAATTCATATTGTACTTGGGCCCTGTGTTGCTAATATACATTTAATGTAATAAATATTGGCATTTCACTCTGGGTTTCAGTGTGAAAAAAGTTGTTTGACTCTTGCTTTATAGAAGGCAGCTGCCACCTTCAGTAATATGTAATGAATAATAATTACTCCTGGGTTTAAAGCTATGTCCACAGCATAACTTGTTTATGCTTAGCTGGAAAATGTGTTTACCAAAAGGGAAGTGAGGGAAGAATTGGCTTCTACTTGAATCACAGATGGGATTAGTTGTTTCCACTGCATTTTTAGAACTGGGGAGCTGGCATTTTAATGGGTCTGTTCTAAATTACAGCAATGCTTTTAACTAAGTATAATCATAGGCAAATGTGGTCCCTGTTGTTGAAGATGAGCTTTGAGGACAATGAACTGCATGTGCTAGTTGAGTAATACAGTGAATTTACAGGCAGTCATTCTTGCACACTCTGTCTAGTAAAGCCAATGATGTATCTAAGCCTCTGTTGTTGGGTTTCTGTTTCCATAGTTCAGCTTTGATCTTTCTTGGAGATTAGTCCCTTGGCATTAGCTACCTGTTTATAACACATGGATGTTAAACTGGATGTTACAGCTGCTTCATTAATTATACAGGTGTGGTTTCTGGATGTCTATGTGGAAAATCTGTTCTTCAGTTAGTGTTGTATTCCACTGCTCTCAGGCTGAGGAGTGTTGTCAGACATCTTCTCAGCCTATGAGGTGTTATCCTAAAGCTGGCTGTCAAAGGAGGGCCCTATTTCTAGACATGAGGTGGAGCTGTGAAATGAGCCTTGCGAGGGGGATAATCCTGTGGAATCAGAATCTAGTGTCAGTTGGGCACAACATTGGTGGACATGCAGAAGTCTCGGCTGTCACTGTGTGCGAACAGCAGGTTCCCAAGGAAGCCCATTCCTAGCTGAATGTACACTGGCAATCTGCAGAGATGGTTCAGGGTTTGGACATGAATGATAGGCTGAAAAGTGAGAGCTAGTTCTTCACATGCTTTTAGACAGCAGCTCACAAGTGAGCTCCAAATCTTGCTCTGGAGGCTGCTTCAGGGAGTTGTTTTAGCTACAGTGAGTTGGAAGGAGGTGGTGCAGCTTTGTGCCACGTTGTCATTCCCTAAGTCCTAAAAAATGTAAGCAAATTTATCCTGAAGCCCTTTTATGGATTCGGTTAAAGACAATCTGTAAGTGCTCAGATTCTTTTTAGTGGAGAAAAATTACGAGGATGCAGCGAGCTTTAAATGTGGTTACTTCAAAGGAGAAAAGTATTTGTACCCCTTCTTACAAGGCCTGTTGCAAGTTAAGTGTTGCTGGGAGAGACCCAAGCAAAAGAAGACCTCTGTAGTGGAGAAAAAACCAATGACATTGGATATGAGGAATGCTTCAGCTTCTCTAAGTAGGGAAAGGTTTTGAAGAGCTGACGTGAACTTTTTCTGCTCATTCGGTATGCTGGTGGTGGTGGAACTACATAAATAACAGTAAACTCCAGAAGCTGGAAAGTAATTGGTGATTGTTTCAGTCTTCCTAGTTTATGAGTTGTTGTGGGCACTGAGGTGAGCTGTGTTTGTGGAAGCATCTCACTTTATGAAGGGAATCCTGTAAAGTAAGAGGAAAAAATCCAACTGTAGAAGAATCAAGGCCCTATAATCTAGGTTAAGCTACAAAATGGCTGTGTGAACAAATTCCAGAGTTGACCTTCTGTGACCCTGCCTTGTCATCTAAATAATGTTAGGTCAGTTCACGTTTTTACAACCTTACCTCTGCGTTCTGGCTATGTTTAATGTGCGCATTGCATCGGGTGTTATTCCACTGTGTTTGAACTGGTATATATCTAAAACTCGGTCTTCTTGCTCTGGCAGAACTTAAACTCAATTTCTGGAGCAGTGTTGGAAGTGTGCTAGTCTGGAAGCTTATCAGTGAATGTTTCTGTTGTTAGACTTGAATTTCCTGCATACCAAACAATAGGATTTTGCAATAAACCCCCACTATCTACTAGAGAGGGCTTTGCTCATTTTAGGTTCTGTCAATATTGCAGCTGCTTGAATTCCTTGTAAGAGTAGTGTGTGATCACAGATCACTGCCAGGGTATGTTCAGGTGCCACGCGATTTCCCGCAGTGGATGCATACATCTGTGCTCGATGGCTTTCTTGGGGCTCACCCACTCAGAAACCTCTTGCCAGAGGTGTGAGGTGGCTGAATTCAATGTGAGTGAGGGGATGAGGATAGCTGAGGAATCCCGAACAGAAAGGAGAGGGAGTTTTCTTCTCCAGTTCTTTGACCTGTTGGTGATGAGTTGGGTGACTTCTTGTGCAGTCACCCCTCAAAATATCACCTGCCCATCAGGAAGATTTTACAAAGTCTGAGCTGTCATTCCCTATTCCAGCACAATCTTCTGAGCAGGGATCATGGATGCTCTTGTGTTTTGGGTGAGGAGTGTGTTTCTCTGTGGTCTTTTGTCTTCCTGGAAAGAGCCTACTAAAACTGAAGGAAAACGTGTTCTGTTTCTCTGGAAACTGGCTGAGGCCTTCGAGGGAAAACCATCACTGAAATAGTTAAAGCATTACCCTGTTATCTGCCCTTTACTTTTGATGCTTGAGGCTCTTGCCCAAGGCCGATCTCCCAGAGGAGCGGAACATAATGGACTTCAAGGTTTGCCTCGTTTCTGGCACACCGAGCTGCAGGTGCTCTGTCTACCTGCCAGGTAGCAGCATGGCTGCTAATGAAATGCTGCACGTGTCTGTCATTACATGAAACCCCATTTGTAGTTAGTATGCAAACAAGCACAGGCTTGTCCACAGAAGAGCACTTGACAGTTTCGTAGTCTCCAGATAATTCGTGGATGCATGGAGACTTCCTAGGAATAGAGCAAAATACCAAATGTTGTATCTGAAAACGAATAGAAGGGACTCTGAATTGTTTCTTGGCTCTTAGGTACAGCAGAACATGTTTCTCCTCTAATATTAGAGCACGAGCATCACCCTCAGTGGAAGTTCTTCATTACTCAGACATTCATGCAAATGGGGGCTTTATTCTCAGTTTAAGTTCTGCTTGCTATTTCTTCCAAACAGGAGGTGTTCGAGATGACAGTTGCCCTTTTGTTGTGCTGTTTTTGTCAGTGAAATGCTGCGCGAAGCACAGGCACCTCCAAAGATGAGGTGAAGGATGGATAAGACTGGTACGAGGCTTTTCAGTCTTTTATTTTCATCATCTTTTGGGTGGTATTTTCTCTGCAGATGGTTGCTATTCCAGGAGGAGTGTTTACAATGGGCACTGATGAGCCTGCAATACAGCAAGATGGAGAGTGGCCTGCTAGGAAAGTCCACATTAACAGTTTCTACATGGATCAGTACGAGGTCAGCAATGAGGAATTTGAGAGATTTGTGAATTCTACTGGGTACATTACTGAGGTAAGGCAGGAGGGTGTGCGGTCTCCTATCATCCTCGTGTTGGCAAAATCCCCATTAAACACTTTGGGCTTTTCTGTTTTGAAGGCTGTCACAATACTCGTTTGGGATTTGCATGCTAGAATATTTCTGATATAAGTAGAGCAGAAATGAAATTGTCTTTTGCTGCCCAGGGGTCTGAAAAACCATTTAGATGCATGCTGCTACATGTAGTAAGGGTCTTGATAGCTGAACTAATATCTTCCCTGCAGCATGACTGAGGCAGCCTGGGTGAAGCTAACAGATGGCTCAAGATGGCTATGCAGGATTTTTTGGGTTGGTTTGTTTGGCTGGGTTTTTTTGACCTTTGGGTCCGAGGACATCTTTGCCCCAGTGCAACTCTGTTAGATATCCTAATATCTAATATCCTGAGGCCTCTGTAAGCTAGTTCAGTGCAGCTACTTGCTCATGAGCTGAGCAATAGAAAGCCCTGCTGTCTGAAGCAGATATAATAGCAGGTATAATAATAGTTTTGTGCCTGTTGCTGGGAACAATGGACTAAGAAAGAATATATTAAGGTTCTTCCAAGAAAGAAGCTACCTGTGCCTGAGGCTCTGATCTTTCTTGACAGTTGACTGTTCCTACGCAACTCTTATGAAACTGTGACAGGCCTTTTAGGCAAATAAAAGCCTTGGCAATGAGCAGGTCTCTAAGGAGGCACTCTGCAGAATTTGCTTGATAAACTGGTTCTCATTTGGAAGACAGGATCCTTCTGATTGGATGAGGGCCTTTTATCAACAGTTTTTAATTCTTACCTCAATAATTCTGGGAAATAAAGTTGCTTAACAGTTTTGAGCTTCAACAGGGGTTACTTGCTGCAAACAGCTTTGGGCATGAGCACATGTGCAGTGATACTGAAACATGCTGCTGCGTCAGATGGAGTTTGTTTCAGACCATTATCATAGAATCATAGAATAGTTAGGGTTGGAAAGGACCTCGAGATCGTAAAGTTCCAACCCCCCTGCCATAAGCAGGAACACCTCACACTGAACCATGTCACCCAAGGCTTCATCCAACCCGGCCTTGAACACTGCCAGGGATGGAGCACTCATAACCTCCCTGGGCAACCCATTCCAGCACCTCACCACCCTCACAGGAAATAATTTCTTCCTTATATCCAATCTAAACCTCTCCTGTTTAAGTTTGAACCCATTACCCCTTGTCATGGCTCAACTCAAGTAATTGGATGCTCCACTTGGACCATCTCCCTTCCCACCTTGCATGGGTATCCCTTTTCCAAAGGATTTGGAAAAATAAGCTCAGAGTTAGAGTAAGCAGCAATGATTCTGCAGTGTTTTTCCGTGGGGATGCAGCTGAGCAGGTTTCTGTGTATTTAAATAATGTCCACATTACTTTGAGTAAATAGTGCCAACCTACTTGGTTTTCATTTATTAACGGAACTCCAATGGCATGTGGAGTTGAATAAAGAAATCCCCAGGTGTACTGTTGAACCAGAGGTGTTTGTTAAGAAACAACCCCCACAAAACAACAAGCAAACAACAGACTCAAAGCCCCTGATTCTGTCAGACTGAAATCTGGGCTTCTTTAGGTGATTCCTGTTTGTCTCTGGGTCTTTCAGATGGGGCAGGAGAAGGGGGTGAAAAAGGTTGTGGTTTCTTTCCTTTGATGAATTGTTTTCTGTCTCTCTCTGGGTGTCTCAGATTGGGCAAAACAGGTAAATGAGGTCTCTATTTCTTCACTTTCCCTTCTGAAACTTAAAATACAAAAATTATAGTTATATATTAAAACTTCTTGCAGTTTGGGTGGTGAATAGGGTCCTTCTTTGAAGCCATGCTTCTTGAAGAGTTCTGAGTGTACAGAAGCAGCTTGTGATGATCATTCTCAGTCTTTGAATATCTTAATATACTGAAGAAGTTCAGAAGGACAAATGTGTTGAATTATGATAACATGGTTTAACTTCCTTGGTATGTCAAGTCACTTAATTTACCAAGGGGGGTGTGGAACCTTATATTAGTATTATAGAATCATAGAATAGTTCGGGTTGGAAAGGTCCATAAGATCATCCAGTTCCAACCCCCCTGCCATAAGCAGGGACACCTCACTCTAAACCATGGCACCCAAGGCTTCATCCAACCTGGCCTTGAACACTGCCAGGGATGGAGCACTCGCAACCTCCCTGGGCAACCCATTCCAGTGCCTCACCACCCTCACAGGAAAGAATTTCTTCCTTAGATCCAACCTAAACCTGTGATCTGTTTAAATGATTTGTATTTTTTTCTTTTGGCTTTTTTCAATGCTAGATAAAATGATACATGGTGCTAGTGATGGGGAAGGAGAAGTAAGTGACAAGGCTTAAGCCTGGTATTTTAGTTTTCCTCAAGGAAAAATAAGGGAAGTGAAAAATGCCCTTGAATATTAGGGTACTGACGGTAGCATTTGAGAGCAGTTGAGACAACTAGAAGTGCATTTTTCATTAATGAAAGTAAAAACAATCACAGAAGCTCTGTGAGCTGCCATCTGTCCAGTGGCTGCTGAAGAACAATGACATCCAGAGATAAAATGCCATCACTTTTCTGTTTCAAAATAGCTTCCCTGAAAGAGAACTCTAAACTTGTATTAGAATTCTCTTATCCTTGGTAAAAGAATGCTGTAAATGTGAGTGGCATTTCAAGAATAACATTCCCTTGGTAGTATGGTTGAATCCTGCGTTCTTTCTACAGGCAGAGAAATTCGGCGATTCCTTTGTGTTCGAGGGAATGCTGAGTGAAGAAGTGAAGGCTGACATCCACCAAGCAGTGAGTAACACAGCAGGGTAAAACTTACGTGCCGGTCACTGGGGTAGATGTGTTAGCAATTATGGCACTAGTATCTCACTTTTGTGATGCTCCCAAAGCCATGTACAAAGATGGGGTTTAAGGAGGGGTATTTGGCATAGAATAACAAGACTCCTGCAGTTGTGGGTGATTTACAGTCTGTTCTCTGCCCTTTATTTATTTTTCTTCATTGTAATCACCCAAACACTTAAAAACCCCTTTCTCCTCAATAGCCAAAGTTTAGTATCAGCCCCTTCTTGTATTTTTTTTATTGCTTCCTAAATGAGAGGTATTTAGGACTGTAGTGAATGGTGCAGACACAAGATTGTTTACTTGTATTACATGTGAGACAGGGATGCTTCAGAAACTCAGCCGTCAGTAGTGGCTCTGCTGAGTCGTGTGCTTCTGGCTCTCAAGAGCACATGTACATGTGGCTGGCACGCTCTGCCAATGCAGTCCAAAGAAAGTGGGTAAATCCCAGATCCTCCCGATTTAAGAAAATGAGGATAATCCGGGTACCTGATATGACAGCAGTACTTGCATGAGTGTGTTTTCTAGGTTAACTGAAGGCAAATGTTCCAAAGAAGTGCCATTCCTATGGCAGACCTGAGTCTATAGGGCTTCTTACTATATTATGACTGGCTTAAGTTTACTGTTTTTCCTCCTTCTTTGTAGAATATCCTGTATACTTTGCTGCTTTTCCAGTTCCCTTAGTCTTGCTAGGGCAACATAGTGATGCTGGCAGGGGGAGTGCTGATAAAACTGGAGCTGATCTAATTTTCCTCTAGAGTGGAAGTGAATATTGGTTAAAATAAATAAAATGAGAGCTTCCCTGCCCTCCTCCTCCCCCTCTTCTGTGCTGAGCTTTCTTAGGTGTCATTTCCCTCCTCCTTAACCTCAGCGGGTCACTTAACCTTTACAACTCCAGGTAATAAGCAGATTATGCTTTGTCATCTCCTGGATAAATTTATCTGCTTTGAGCAGAAGTTTGGACAAGATGACCTCTTGAGGTTCCTCCCCATCAGAGTTATCCTCAGGTCAGATGAACATAGTGCATTTTTAGATCTCCTATCCCGTGCTTTTAAAAAGGCCTTAGAAATTAGGTATTCTGATGTTCCTAGTGTGGCAATTTTGGGGGTGTGTGTAGCTTCAAGTTGCATTTACTCTATGTAGGAATTTCTTTGCTTTTTTGGTTAATTTTCTTTTGGATCAGCAGAGTTGACTTGGCTCGTCCCGCAGCTGCTTGAATCATCGCAGGGAATCAGGATGTACACAAGGCGGGAATAAGGTAGCAGGATTGAAACCGCATCATTTGGCAATAGTTCGGGTAGGCAGAAGTAGGAGTCAAGTGAAACTGCAGCTGTAGAGGAGGACAGCTTTCTGTTGCCACCGTTGCTCATTTTGATGCTAGACATACAAAGAGAGGTGGGACGCTTTGAGATGAAGTTGTTTCATTTAATTAGTAGCAGAGTTTTACTTGGGCATGCCAGTTGATCCAAGGTACAGCTCCTAAGGCTTAGAGGATTATTATTTGTTATGGCAGACAACTGGGAACAGCTGGGGCTTCAGGGTTTAGTCATTTATTTTTCTTCAAAAGAGTTTATCAAAGACAAGTTTCTTCCGTGTGCATGGCGCAGTAACTTGGAGTAGGAAAACTCCTTGTTCTACATAAATGAAGGGAATTCTGCAGGGTTTGATTTTTACCTTCAAAGGGCAGACAGTTGGAGGTTTCAGGAAGCCCAATGTCAATGTGTGCTGGGAATGACTGGCAAAAAACGTTTGGTTTTGCTCCCTGCTGCAAGGAAACGAACGTTGCAAGAAAATTCGATCTTTTGATTCAGGACTAACATTTGTGTACCATGAGATAGAAGACAACGACTAAACTGGACTTCCCAAATACTGGCATAAATGATGCTGAAGGTGGAATAAATCCAGACAGGCTCATCCCATCTTCACAACAGTCGGTATCGGAGACGTTCTTTTTCCTGCCCTGCTTCTGGGATGCAGGACTCCCTAAGTCAGGCTCCCTGTTTGAAAACAAACAAACCCTAAGAATGTTGGTGGAAGCTCAGCCTTGGCTATTTGTATAAACACAAACAGAGTGTTGGGAGCCGCTTTCCTGGGTGTGTCAGCCAAATTTCCAAGTGTTGGCTGTGATGCTAATGGAACAAGCATTGTGCCAGGGAGCTGGACTGGAGCCCAAACTGGTCTTTCTGGCTGGTTCTTTGTGAAGGTTTTGTGTATTTGTTAAAAGTAAACTTCAGGAGTCTGTCCTTCTGCCATGTTTTCAGTATTTATGATTAAATCATTTTGCGAGTTGCTTGCATGCAGAGCGTTGATAAATAGGCACAGGGAGACTGTACTAATTACTGCGGTAAAGTGATCTGGAGAATAGTGACTGCCTGCCTTGTAGCTTGGCACTTCTTAACATTATGCTGGTGCTGTGGACAAACTTCTGTTCTAAAACATGGTAATATTGTGAGGAAGTGAAAAAGAAACCAGAAACAGCTTTTTTTTTCCCTCCCGTCTGCCTGCCTCCTCAGCTACATACCATGAAATCCGACTTTTAGCAAGGAACTTCTGTCTGCAAGGAGAAAGTGTCAGAAGGCAGCTCAGTGATAGAGCTGGAAAGAAACTCTTATGTCTGAAGAGACAGCTTAGAATTTCATCTCTATATGCTTCTGCCTCTCAAATCTGTCTTTTTGCTGCTGTAGTATGTGTTTGCAGTGAAAGGTGAGAGTGCTGTGTAGACCTTAGTTGTTCTGGGGGCTTTAGGTTTTGTAACAGTACAATTGGTACACTAGAACAAGCACAGATCTTTCAGCTGCAGGGAAGGGAAGCATCACCTGTGGGGATGTGGTGGTAGAGCATAATGTAGTCAGATGCTTCTCAGATAGCCCAGTTCTCCATGGGCCGTGCTTATCTTGGCTAATTGAAACTAATAAAACACACTAGCAGCTTCCTATGGATCAAGATTTCAAGAAACAAGTTTCTATTGATGATGTGCAAGAAACTTCTTATTGCAGATGAATCCCAACTGTGGGGCAGGGTCTTTAAGGGTTCTGCGAAAGCAAATTCTTCCTATGGATGTTCAAGCCTGAATGAAACACTAGAAGATAAAAACTCTTGTTACATTGCCCAGAAGGGTCAAGTTCTACTAAAAAACCATCAAATACTTCAAGAGAAGTGAGCACATTTATAAACCTTGGCCTCTGCAGGGTAACTGTTCAGCTGTAATCAGAAAGCATGTATGTTGTGTGAAGTTGGTTTGCATCAGCAGTCTGTAATGATCAGCCAGAGAAAAGATGAAGGCTTTTTTCTCAATGTATGCCTTAGTCAGCTAACACTTCAGCTTGTGGCATGAACCTTCTTGAATCGTAACTATCAGCAGGAAAACCAGAAATGAGATATAACCATTGGTGTGTTACTGGTACTGAAAAATCTTTCCACCAGATTGATGGGAAAAAGGACTGTGTTTTTAGTGGCTCAGATATGTTTTGATAAGGCTTTTCTCCTGCTGAAGTACAGGGGTGCTCAATGCAAATGTGATTATATAGGCAGATCGACAGGCTTGCGTATTTTAGAAGTAGTATTTCACACCCAATGAAAGAGCTGGGGAGAGGTGGAAATGAAGATCCTGAACTAAGTGGTGTATAACAATTCCTATCAATAATGTAGTGCTTCTTTCTTTTGGGGAATATCTGGGGGTTTTGCTCTATTTGCCCAATTTGGCTTCTTAAACCAGACAAATTTATCATAGGCCTTCAAAAGAGCAGACAGCTAAATTAGAACAGAGGTGGGGCTGGTGAAAGCTAATGCAGGAGCAAACCAGCTTAGCACGTAGAATAATTGTTGGAGCTTTGGGTGTGCATTTCCTGGAGGTGAGGTAGTCTCCTAGATAGCCACTGCTAAAGAAATGTAGGTTGGACCTAACCCTCCTCTGGAAGGGAAGCGGTAAAAAGGGGTGTAGCAGCCAATAAGTGAATTGTTCTAGATTTCTGGGAACTTGAGTTTTAGTATTGGCCTCTAGGTCTGCAGTGGTAGCGTGGCAGGGAGCGAAAAGGCAGCTCTGTGATAGATGAGGGTGTTGCTGATGGAACTGGGGAGGACTTCTGCAAATAAAAAAGGATTTTCTAGGGCAAGGGTGGAAGGGCCTTTGAAAGCAAAACAGTTTGTGTGGCCTTAACCAGTTTTGATAGCTTCACATATTAAAATCAGCTCTCAGACTTGTAGGTTAAAGGCGACTCCTAATTACTGTGTTTATTACAGCTATTGAGTTATGGCCTTTCTTGGATATTTGGCCTTTGGTTTAGATGTCATAGATAAAACACAGCCTAGAATTGCCAATAGCTTGGCACTTGGAGATTTTTTTTTCTTCCCTTCTCTTTCGAGAGAATTTGGGGAAATGGAAAAAGCTCGAACGTTTTTTGTTATTTTATGATGCAACTCTTTTCCTGCTCTTTTTTCCTCCCTGAGTTAAGAGGTAAGTAGAGTGGGGGAAAATGCATGCTCAGTGCTGCTATTCCATGGCATTGTAAAACGCCACTTATATGGGATTATAATGTATCCTAGAGCAAAAAGCATACAGATTGTGTCTGTGAAATGAGAAGGTACTGAAACACGCTTGCCAGTGAGGGGATTTGGGAGCTCTTGCACATAACGGCAGGAGTTTCACTTGCTGTGCACCTGCCATGAAAAAGGTAAACAGGATAGCACTTCCCAGGGTTGGAGTACAGCATCGGACAGATTTGCTCACTGGAGAATAGTGGGGACATTTTTTATTCTTGGCTTGTGGAAGATAGGAAACTTAAGTTTTGCTCCTAGGCCAGATAAATTCTGCAGTGAAGAGTCTGAGAGCATACAAATCTGTGCACTTCAATTGCCTTTAGGGCTGTTGCATCTGTGGTCTGAGAATGCAATGAAATTGGTTCATTGAGAGACCTGGGCAAATGCCATTAAGGAACTCTGATCAATCTAGAACTATTGGATGCTGCTTTCTTCCCTGTTTATATGAAAACCTCTGCAGTGGTCTTGAGCTGTGCATTTTGCCTATTTATAGCAGTGCCCCTACCCTGTCACTTGAAGGGCATAGTCCCATTCTAAAAACAATTAAAACATTAAGCATTTCAAGTTAGTATTTCAAATCAACAAGAAATAGCAACGTTTGCAGGTAGGATAGCAGTGCTGGTGTTTGCAGGGGTTACTGTGGAGGATGTAACTGCTAACAGCATGTGGTAATAACTTGCTTATCTGTGGCTTGGGGTGGCAGGCAGGTTATTGTGTAATACTGATACTGTTAAAACGTCAATGTATATAGGATGCATAAGCAGAAGTTGATAAATACTGCAGCCTTAAGGGTAAATTTTATCTATACTACACTTGGCTTTTGCTATTTCAGATGCTTTTTAGAGAGGAAACCGAAATCAAAGGAGGAGATGGGTGAACCTGTTTCTTGCAGACCCCAATGTTTCGGATATCGCCTGTAAGGAGTTGGGAAGATGGAGTTATTGAACTGTTAATCTCTGTCTTATGCTGTACTCCCACTCTCACTCCTGGGATAAAGAATGATGTGCATGAGGCATCTGTCACTAGGAATTACCGGTAATATTAGTCTATATTTATCAGAATAAACTACAGCTTTAAAGCAGGGTATTGCATGTGCCTCAGGCTGCGGATAGATCTATGCATGCCTCATTTTCTTAAACCTTATATTTGTGTGATTATTGGAAAAACTTACTAACTTGAGTGTAGTTGGCTGAAAAATAGACTTCCAGGGATGGAACTCACCAGGAATGTTAGTTCCTCAAAAGAAGCTTCCAGAACTTGCACTTAATGAATCTTACTGGAACATATTTGGTTATTTTTCTTGGAGGCTTGACATGGCTGTGAAGCATTACATGGTTTGAATGAGATTCAGTGGCGTTTCCTTATGCAAAAGGAAAAGGTCCTTTGTAAAAGTGAAGTATTAGTTTCTAATTGAGTCTGAAATCTTTTCTCTGATTGATGGCTTAGAATATATTTATTCTATGAAGCTGCTGCCCTTAGTTTTTTGCAGTACTGCAATTTCAAACTACTTCAAGATATTTGGACTTAAGGCAAACAGTATCGACATCAAACAAAATCCCTTATTGCTTTCATTTCTGAGCTAATGAGGGAAGCTAGAAACCTTAGAAAATAAGAATGAAAACAGTCTTCTGTAATTGGAGCTTCTGGGGAGCTGGGGCTTTTAATTGCCATAATAAAGAACATGGGACTTGCAGTAGCATTGCAGAGGCTGGCAACATCGAGTATTAGTTACCTTCTGTAAAGAAATACTCAACTGTCTGCTTGTAAGCTGTTTCAGTGTCCTTGGTTAGTGATGAGGTGGAGAGTTTGACAATTGATTCAGTTTAGTTTATGTGCTTAATTGCAGAAGGTTTGCTCTCTGCAGAGTGTCTTCAAATACAGATATGAATTATAGCTGCATGTGCAGATGATGTCTCCCTTAACACAGCTGCTATGACAACCTTGATAGCTGGCTAGGAGAGATCTAGTCTTTGTCTTGAGCCTTGAAGCCGTGTTCTCTTCCACACTATTTACATTGCAGTGTCTCCCAGACTCAGTTACAGCTGTTTCAACTTAAACACAAGCCCGTTGCTATAGAGATGCTGATTGGCATAGAAATAGGTCATGTTCTGGCCTTTTTCAGTGCACTGGTATAAAGGAGAAGCGGAGCTGCGGACAGGTGAAGGTGAACGGGGCGGGAGCATGCATCTGCTGGAGGGATTTTCCTTGCATTTGGAAAAAACAAGTGGGACCAGTACGTGGCTCTGGCTTGTGTCAAACTGCCCCTCATGGTGTGATGTTCTGCATCTGCAAAGCTGAATCAGAGTTGGGGCTAAGCTTTGTCTCTGCCCTCCGCTGGTTTCTCTCTCTGACCCAGAGCCGGACTTCGCAGACGTGATGACAGCAGCCAGCCAAAGTCTGCATGGGAAAGTGTCAGCTCAAAGCTGGGCTGTGCTAGTGCAGCAGCTGCTGCTTCTGATGGCTGGGATGGCTGGATCACAATCCCAGGGCTGTATTGATCTGTTTGTATCCGCAGTCCGTGTCTACAGGCAAGTGGAGATTGATGTTGCCCCAGTACTGGCAGAATGGTCTCCCATACTGCAGAGGGAAGGAGATGCTGTTGTGAGGCCTGGGAGCCACATGTAGAAGGTGGGAGAAAGATCTCCTCCCTGAATCTTAATGAGGGAAGGACGATCTTGAGGTTTGTTGGGAAGGCACAAAGCTATTTAAATAGGTGTAAAATTACTTGTGGACAGGACGCCTGCTAATGTGATTTCATTGGGGTTTCTTAGGGGAAAATGACAGCTGTTGCACAGTTGTCATTTCCATTTCTTAAACTCCCTACCCTACTAAAAGTGTTCTCTTTTCTGTCTGCCTCTTCAGTAGTTCATTAATCATCTGCTGAGGGTTGAGGATATGGCTTAGGGGAGGAAAAATTGACAGAGATTGATGTGAATCTGCCTCACATGAATATAAAATAAAACCTCATCCAAAAATTACTTTCTCTACTGAGTAACTATTTTTTCTCATGCGCTACCAGTGCTGGCAGTGAGTGTGCCCAGACCGCTGCCTGTATTTCCCGGAGGTAATGCTTTTTGTAACTTCCCTGCTTCCAGCTGATGTACACATGGCTTTTGCAGCCAAGAGCACGCTTTTGCATGTACAGTGCTTAACGCAACCGGGTTCAAACAAGCGGTAACAGATTAGCTTCTGAAACTGAAGTGTTTGTATGTTTCTTTAAGAACCCACCAGAACCTTTTTTTTTTCCACATTACTTTGCACTTGGAAAATCTCTTTTCAGACATTTGATTCCTAAATTGCTAAAGTTCTTCCTCTGCTGTAACGTTTGCTTCTTCCAGATGTTCATCTTGGCCAAGTGTATGCAAGCCTAATTATAGTAAAATAGCCTTATAATGATCTAGTACATGAAACCCCCCATGTTTAGTGCTATATATCTGGCTGACAGCATGAATTTCTCATCATCTTATAAGCCTGACTTAAGGTTAAGTTCTACAGCTTTGTTATTTCAAGTGACTTCCTGCATGCTAGAAATGGAATTAGAGCCAGGTTTAGCTGCTCAGTTGAGTTTATTTTGGTAGTTTTTCTAATACAGAAGTGTGATTTGAATTGGAAATTTGGACTCAGAGTGCTTTGGTTTTGTTCTTTCCTAACATAGCCAACACCATGTTAGGTGCAAGACTAATACAGATGTTTTCATGGCTATTGGCTGGGGTTTTGGATGTGTTCTTAAGGGTGTTTTGCTATTGCTTTCGTAGTACCGCTAATGGTATAATGCTGGCAATGAAAGTGAATTTCTTGATGTTCCCCCCTTTCATTTGTTCTAGGTATGTTTAGTACAGAATTTTCTTCAAGATAATTGTGAAGTAGTTTTAAAACCTTGAAATCACAAGTTAATGGAGCAATTCAAGTTAGGATTTCCTAAACTACTTTGAAAAGAAGATTGAATACTTAAAACTTGTGATTTTATGCAATCCAATGGTGGGAGTATAGGCTTCAGTTCTGCAAATTGCTTCATTTGAGCGGAAAACTTGTAGGTTGGAATTAACTGTTCGTGTGTCTTCCCACTGTTATCATACAGCGTTCTCTTTTTCTTCAAGCGCTGCAAGTCTGTGGTAAGCAGAACAGGCAGTCCTTAAAGTTTAATCCTGGAGCAGAGGGCTGGATAACCCAAATTTTCAGCTGGATCAGACCAAAACAAGCATTGAGCTTCTCTGCCTTTGAAATGGGCTTTGCTCCTAGAGCTGCTTTTCCTGTGTATCGGGCAGTTGTATAACATTATCAGGGCAGCTCTGTTTAACCAGTTCTGTTTCCTGTGTGAGCCTGTGCTGTGAAGAGTTAATCTAAATGAAGGAGATACTGTCCTCTAATTCAGTATCTCTTCAAGATCTAACCAGCAGCATGTGCTGCTATTTTTGCAATATGAATCTGTTGCCAGTCTACAGAACACATGTTTTGGAGTGAAGCATGAGAACACTGAGCGTCTTGAAAGTAACTAAGCTCATTAGTGGCAAGGGAGGGCTTTGCTATATTAATTGTGTAATATCCCTGTCTAATTAGTTCTACTACTAATTAGATTTAGAGCAATTAAAAGCTTTAAAGACTTCTGAGAAGTTGTTTGAAAGGACTGTGAATTTCAGGTAGATGACTTTCTCTTTTGGAGGCAGCATCTTGGTGTCTGCTTGCTGCTGTCAGCGCCTGACTTGGCTAAGTTTCCAGTTCATTATTGAAGGCTGTCCGTAGTCTATCATTGTTATCCTTGTCCTAGTACTGTATGTGTAACTGCTCTGAAGATCTGGGTGTTCTGCAAGGACTGGCAGCCATTTGGTGTTCAGTTCAGTGGAGCCAAAACCAGAAGGCATGCACACGTAGTGCTCTCGTGCGGAGAGACTCTATTTTTCTCAGTTTAAAATAAACCATTCTGATTGAAAGCATCTGCTTTTTCTTTTGCATAACAAAAGTGTTTTCCAAAATCCAAGTCTTCTCAAGTGTAAGTCCTTGCAGTCTCCTGCAGAGGGTTTCTTTCTATCCAAAACCCAGTGGTTTAATTTACAAAAATGTGTTGTGCTTGGAAACTATTGGGATGAAATCTTACTTGGGATCTTTGAGATGCATGGAGAGCATTCAGCAGATGGTACCACGGCTCTTCTGTTTTCCCTTAAATAGCTGTAATATTCTAACTTTGGATTTCTGTCCTATCTTGACTACACATTAAAGGTTAAAGCTCAAAACAGACAAGGAATTGGTTAAATAAGACTAGTTTTAGGCCTACTGACTGTAGTATCTGTTTAGCAGTTTGGTCATTCTGAAGCTTTAGTGCTATGAGAGTTGAGCAGAGTATCTCTCTGCATGAAGATTCCATCTTTGGGTTTGAAGCCTCAGGAGCAGAGCTGTAGTTTCTAGTAAGAGATCAAATACTTCTCGTGCTTTTTTGAGGAGGGTAGGGGCTCTGCTAGTGGTGAGAATGTTATCAGCTTTGTTAGATACTGAGCCAGGATTGTGTGGTGGTGTTGTCCGTTCATGTGGCTGCTATGCTAGGGAGACCAGAAGGCAGCATCTTTAAGAAACGTCATTACTTTAGTAGCATTTCTGGAAGGGCCCAGTAGTATTTAGGTGGAGAGAGCATGGACAGAACATCAGCACCAGCAAGGTGCTGAGAGCATCTTCATTTCTTTTGTACTTAGCATTGGTGTCTTTCCTTCACTCACTTGGGAAGAGAGAATGTCAAAGACCTGTATGTGGATGGCTTCCCAGCCTGGGAAGCATGTTCAGGGACTCCAGTGCTCTCACCTAGAGCTTGTAAAGAGCTGTGGGGTCCTAGCTGAGCTTAAGCCAGCAGCCCTGCAGCTTTAGTCCAAGATTACTATTGACCTTTTAGGTAAGGTACCCATATGCATGCTGTAGGCAAAATCTGTGTACGATGATGGGAGAAGAGTGAGAAGCTGTCATGGGAGCTGTTACAGGATAGACTGGTCAGATGCTTTAAAAATAATGTCTTTGTGTATTAGCAGCACTTCTATTTCTTAGGCACTTCAGTTTATTTTCATACTGAAACATTCAAATGAAGGATCTGATGTGCTTGGACCAGATTTTTTTCTTAAGAATTTATGTCATAGATAATCTTCTCTCTCATGCACATTTAGTTACTTGTTAAATGCTCTTCGCTGCTGGAGGATGCAGCTTCCTCCTAGAAGCTGCTGTTAAATCTGTTTGACTGGACTGGCGCTCTGCCTCCTGAGTACCAGCTTTCAGTGACTTCTGGATTTGCTGAGTTACAGGATAACGCTCTTGGCACAATTCCTGTCTGCCTATGTAACGCTTTACAAAGTCGGTTTAGCAGTGTGATGAAGAGAAATGAGTATTCTACAATTCCTTTTGCCATCTCTTGAGTGGGGAAAGATGAGGGGCAGTAGAGTGGGTAGAAGTTGCTGAAGGTTATTCTTTAGGTTCCTGTTAGAGGAGCATCTGGATCTCCTAAGTCGAGGGCTAAGCAGTTGGTAGGTTGTTGAACTCTTAAAACCTTGGAAGCTTATTTACTTTGATTTTTGTCCATTATGGAAATCATCTCTGTAATAGGACTATTTTGGCAACAAGCACTCAAGCTGTTGGAATAAAACAGCTATTGATGGTTAACATAAGTGTTCTTTTTAGCATCATCTTTCTGAAAGGACCTGTTATCATTAAGATAAGTATTTCTAAGTGAACGTGAATCAGAATAGAATAGCTGAATGTGCTGCACACTGACTTGCTCAGCTTTGGAGTAAGCTTAACAGAAGCAATCCTGAACGAATATATTTCAGGAATAATTCCTTGGCATTGCGGAGCTGAATTTGACACTTTTGGTTAGGGAGAAGTACTTGATGTCTGCATTGTTACCGGGTATTTTGTCTACTTCATGTTGCTCAGCAAACCAACTGGGGAAAAAAAGGCAGTTTCACTTCTGTGGCTCTTCTGTCTCCACCTTCTGGAAGTGATAGCAAATAGTTTTAAATCAGCTTACTGTGTTAATGAACTGGAAAGCAAATGTGTTGCAAGATGTGTGCTTTGACCATAGTTAAAGGACATCATTAGGGTTTTGTTTTAGTTATTCCAAAACACTGAGTCTATGGAGCAAATAATTGGGAAGAAAATTCTCTTTAAGCCCAAACTGTCTCTTTTTTCCATCATGCATGGTGTGTCAGACTGGAGGCAGCCAGGAGGTTAGCTGGCTTCACTGTACCGTGGGCATACTGTTGTGAAAGGATGGAACGGTAACATTCCAGCTGACCTCTTCCAACCACCACCCTCTGAGTGTTCTTGGCACATGTTTTCAGAGGTCAAGAACTGGGAATTTCTGAGAGGACAGCGTGTTCCATCTCAGGTAGCAGCTGAAGGCTGAGTCTTCAAAGAGAATGAACTGTGCCTTTCGTCAGACCTGCAGCTGAGAAAATAGGGAAGGAGACAGCCAGAGGGCAGCACTTGGGTAAAATACACTCAGGATTTGGTCTTCCTCTCACTTGTTTTATGGGTGTTTTTCCTGCTGTTCCATACCCTGTGGCATTCCCTGGGAATGTGGATCAAATGATCATCTTGTTTTATTAGAGATGATTTGGACCATAATAGGTCCATTTGCAGCATGGGCCATGAGCTGTGAGTGAAAGCTTTGTAGCCTGTGGTCACATGGTGGTATTTCAGAACAGCCTTCAGGTGGGAATTCAAGTCTTTTCTTCCCTGTCTTTGTCCAATTTTAGGTTGCAGCTGCTCCATGGTGGTTGCCTGTGAAGGGAGCCAACTGGAAGCACCCAGAAGGTCCTGACTCTGGTATCTCCAACAGGTAAGCTTGTAAGTGTCCATTCAGTTCTCATACACAGTGCTTGTAAATATACCTGTAAACTTACTTACTCCAGGAAGGGGGGGTGCAAGAAAGGGTTTTTAAGTAGTTGCCCATTTGCTGTTGCTTTTGTGACTGTTTTCCCATGTTCTAGTGTGTTGCATGTGATACTCATAGGTCATATGGTTGATGATGTGGTAGTATTTCAAGAAGTCCACACTTCCCACCTGAGGGAAAAGAGACCATACTGAAATGTGCTTCAGTGTGTTTTCTGTTCATGTTTCTACAGCAGCAGTGAAGCAGAGTGCATGTTCAGAGTGTCAGGAACCTTAGAGCATTCAGCGTAGATCTGGTTTTGGAGAGGAAGACTAAATACTAGCTGCATGCGTACTCTAGGAGTATGCTGTGTGTCCTCCATCTGGGATTTGGAGGCCTCTCTGTGGCAGCAGAAGACTGGAAAGCTTTGCAGTTTTTATTGTATGTTTTGTGGAGTGATTATTGTGGGAAATCAGTTCTGTTGTTATCTAGAAGTCATAAATAATTTGTAAAACTGCTTAATAGCCTATAGAATCATAGAATAGTTCGGGTTGGAAAGGACCTTAAGATCATCCAGTTCCAACTCACCTGCCGTAGGCAGGGACACCCCACACTAAACCGTGCCACCCAAGGCTTCATCCAACCTGGGCTTGAACACTGCCAGGGATGGAGCACTCACAACCTCCCTGGCCAACCCATTCCAGTGCCTCACCATCCTCACAGCAAAGAATTTCTTCCTTATATCCAATCTAAACTTCCCCTGCTTAAGTTTGATCCCGTCACCCCTTGTCCTGTCACTGCAGTCCCTAATGAAGAGCCCCTCCCCAGCATCCCTATA
>NDXB01000649.1:45137-72779 GCA_002631895.1 Agapornis roseicollis | reverse complement strand
AGATTCAGAGCAGCCCTGCGGAGGAGGACTTGGGGGTGGTGGTCGATAAGAACATGAACATGAACCAACAGTGTGTGCTTGCAGCCCAGAAAGCAACCGTATCCTGGGCTGCATTCAAAGGAGCGTGACCAGCAGGTCAAAGGAGGTGATCCTGCCCCTCTACTCTGCTCTTGTGAGACCTCACTGGGAGTATTGTGTGCAGTTCTGGTGTCCTCAACATAAAAAGGACATGGAGCTGTTGGAACAAGTGCAGAGGAGGGCCCCGAGGATGATCAGGGGACTGGAGCATCTCCCATATGAAGACACGCTGAGAGAGTTGGAGNAGCGTGACCAGCAGGTCAAAGGAGGTGATCCTGCCCCTCTACTCTGCTCTTGTGAGACCTCACTGGGAGTATTGTGTGCAGTTCTGGTGTCCTCAACATAAAAAGGACATGGAGCTGTTGGAACAAGTGCAGAGGAGGGCCCCGAGGATGATCAGGGGACTGGAGCATCTCCCATATGAAGACACGCTGAGAGAGTTGGAGCTGTTCAGCCTGGAGAAGAGAAGGCTGCGTGGAGACCTTCTAGCAGCCTTCCAGTATCTGAAGGGGGCCTATAGGGATGCTGGGGAGGGACTCTTCATTAGGGACTGTAGTGACAGGACAAGGGGTAACGGGTTCAAACTTAAACAGGGGACGTTTAGATTGGATATAAGGAAGAAATTCTTTCCTGTGAGGGTGGTGAGGCACTGGAATGGGTTGGCCAGGGAGGTTGTGAGTGCTTCATCCCTGGCAGTGTTCAAGGCCAGATTGGATGAAGCCTTGGGTGGCATGGTTTAGTGTGAGGTGTCCCTGCTTATGGCAGGGGGTTGGAACTGGATGATCTTAAGGTCCTTTCCAACCCTAACTATTCTATGATTCTAATCTTGTGGTATCTTTTGATCCCTTATCAGCTGAATTTCTCATTATAACCTTATAACTCAACCACTAGGAACACCTACACACTCAGAAGAAAGCCTGTTAGAGCTTCTGCAATGCTATGACACACCTAGCTTCTGGCACCTTACATAGGTACCTCAGTTTAAAATGCAACACACAGAGTCTCTCTCTTTGTGACTGGTGCAAAAGGCTGTTCAGCCCGCTGAAGATCTGATTCATCTTCTGCAAATGCCTCTCTGTGGGATACAGACAACTAGAGCTACTATACTCCCAACTTAAGCAGCTCAGATAGGTTTCTAAAGTTAGGTGGAATAAATCCAGACCTTGGTGATTATCACAGACATCCATTTAGCATGAGGGTATTTGCTTAGCTTTGTATACTGAAGGAGGATCTCCATCTGACAGGTACTGTCTTCCCCATTTTATTGCCTGTGCCAGAATCTGAGGCTTCAAAATCATATCAAGATACACACTGTTCTAAGTGCTGCTAAAACATGAAAAGTTCTTATTACATCTTGCTGGAAATAAACATTTTTATTCTGTCCTCTTACTAAACAGATTTAACCATTCTGTGGCAGTGTCAGACATACAAAAACCAATATGCAGGCAGCTTCAAATGCAGTTAATTATAAAGATGGGCTAAGATAAGTTCCAAGCCCCGCACCTTCCTATACATATCTGCTGTTCTGATTTTTTTTTCTTCCAATAATAATTCTGAGTCTGGGTCCAGGGGTTCCTCTTTGCTACTGCAATACATATAGAATCATGAATCATTTATAATAGTTCTGGAATCTCACACGTTATCAATACTAATTAAACAATGTAATAAATAAGTGAGATTTAAGTTTAAAGAGCCCTGTAGATAATAGCCAACTTCTTATTTCAGATATACGTGGAAGCTTCCCTGTCATTAAACTGATCATCTTACAGCAGCATGGCCACTAAGAAACCATTTGTCACATCATTTATTGTGTATTTTTAAAATCATTGGAGTTGTCATGCCAAGAAGTGGTGATCTAAGTAAACAAGGAGTTTAGTTTGCCTTTTTACAGATTTGCTTGTGGCATGTGCATTGTGAAAACCTGTATTTACTAACACACAGCTCAGAATAAACGAGGTGTTTGAAATACAGTACTTGAATCAAGAATGTTGGTCTACTGCTGTTATATTTGTAATGGGATGCTATCTAAATAACAGGGATCAAAAGGCACAACGGTCCTGAGTGAACACCCATCAGCTTCAGATTCTTGCCCTTCTGCTTACTCAGCCTTTCTCCTCTCTAATATCTTCTCCTACTAAAAGAGCACAGCAGACCTCTCTGATGTCTGCTGCAAATTAAACATCCAGGGCCTTGTTCCTCACAGGCCTGCAGCTGCTAACATCTGTTCCCAAGCAAACCAAAAACCCTAATGATTCCTGCACACTCGCTGTTACCAGAGAGTACCAAGCACAGATACTCAGGTGGCACACCACCTTTGTATTTCTGTAACTTCTGAACAGGAGATAATTGAGTCCAGCATACTGAGTTTCCATCCATACTTTCTCTCGTACATACAACCACAACAGTTCATAAGTACTTGCTGAGAATGCTCTTTCTTTATTCTGGCATCTTTTACTCAACTTCACATTGTCCAAATCAGCAAATAATTAAAACCAAAACAAACTTTTCAGTCCTTTGGTCAGAGGAATGTGCTAAGATTATGTTGCTTCCCCATTTCTATTGTAACAGGTACAAAAGACTTCTCTGTAGCTTGGTAACACAGATAAACACATTCAGATGCAAATAGTATGACTGATTGACTGAAACCTACCAAAGCTATTTTTATCCTACATGCCCTTGAATTTCATAATTTATGTATTCCAAGTCTACTACTGACATGAAAAGGCAGTGAGGAAAGTTACTGCTGGAGTTCCCTAACTCTAAAGATAGGATTTATTTTATTTACTACTTTAACTATTTACTTTTGCATAGAAGCATAACACAAAGTATGTATTTTGCAGGAGAGTTTGGTTTGCTTAATCTAGAGAAACAAAGCTTGGCTACAGGTATGTAGCAGGATGTAACAAACAATGAATGAAAATATCTATTAATTGTAAGTGCAAATGTTCATAACCTGTCCATGAAAAAAACTGGATTGAAAAATCAGAGACTTCCTAACTGTTACAGAAGACATCCCCAAAATATGCTATGTGTTTTACTGGATGCATGTGAGCAACTTGAAAGTAATATGTGAACACTGACCCAGTACCTAAAGACTTTCAGCATAACAGTGACTGTTGCTGTGGCTGCTGCTGTGGAGGCTCCTACCACAAAAGCAAATTGATTTTAGGATTGCTGTGTCAGCATATTCGGATCCTGGAACAGCAAGAGGGAGGAAACTTCCTGCTTTTAAATAAATTACTAAGAACTAGAACAAAACAGAACTTGTAGTTGTTCAACAGGGAAGCAGACCTCATGAACCTTTATGTCCTCTACAGTTCTAGGTTTATAATATAGAAAATGTCAATGATTTTATATTCTGAGGGGAAAAAAAAGAAGGAAAGTTGGGAAAAACAGACGCAGGGTAGTTAACTCCAGTGACAGCTCACAGACTGCTAGCTCCATAAGGCAGGGGAATGGAAAGATACAGTTAATGCAAAGGAATTCACTTGAAAAAGAGAGGGGCAAAAGGTAGAGGAGCAAAGAAAAGAAAAGTGATGCCTCTGAGGCTCAGGCTGGCTAAGGAGAGGGAAAAAGGCATAATGGCGTGCAGCACAGGTTGCAATGGAGCATATCAGTGGCTGGAATTCATATATTCCCAGGAACTGCTGAGTTCATGCATTCCCAGGAACTGAAGAAGCCACTGTTCTGAAGACACCTCTACTACCTGGGAGGCTGGATAAATGTCCTGGTAGTGCTACCCTTCTTCCCCTACTCTCTCAGTTGGGGCAGGAGGTGTGATAGCAACTAGTGCCATTAGTCACCAGCTGTCCCAGTCATCTCAGACTCCAGAGGCAGCAGGAACTCAGAACTGCAGCTCATAGAGTGAATTTCTTTTCTATACGCTCTCCTTGGCTGCTAGCTCTCTCATCAGCTCTTCCTGAGGGAGATAAAAGACAATCCTAAATAAAATTTTATCCTTTAAAGCAGCTGTGTATGCTGGGATATGCAGCCACTGCGAAACTTGAGAATAGTGCAAAAATGGGTTGCTATTTGGGTAAACCATGAGGGGAGCTACCACCTTTGAATTCCTAGTGCCTTGTGCACTGAATACTGGGAACCTGAAGGAAAAGCCTGCAACATTATTCTTGTTCTGTTCCACAGTATGGACACACACACTCTAGCCCATCAGTTGTAATACAAGAAACAGTTAACACACAACCCTGTACATTTCCTAGTGGAAAACTGGACACACACTTTACTTACTGGTTTTGAGGTAGCACAGGGAGCTGGTGTCATGATTGGAGGCTTGGCTGCACTCTGAGATGGAGGCAAAGAAAATCTCTGCCCTGTGTCTGGAGGTGAAGAACAATGAATCCGTGTTTCTAGTCTCTCAGGCTCATGCTTATAGGATTCAAGAGGAAACGTAGGCTGCTTGGTCACTTGTGTTGGGGTAGATGGAGAAGAGGAGAGGCCAGAGGCTGTCAACAAGAATAATGATGAAAGATCAGTTCAGAAGAAAAGCAGGCAGAAATCTCAGGTTTACAGTGAACCTGTGTGTTTTCATCACATTTCCCCAGGCTAAAAGTACCTATCTTAGCTCCCTGTTCATCAGAGGGAATTACTCTGCCTTGCTGGTAAAACTCCTAATCATTCAACTGGTTGAACTGTCTGATTGATTTACAGGGAGACATAGCGGCGAGATGAGTGCTGGAGGTTCGTGTTGTATTAACCTCCTGTCTGATTGCTTATTTCTAAACTGATCCTCAACACTGATATTACTTTATTGTTACGATTTTAATACTCCTGTGATCCCCAGGATTACCTCTATCTCAAGAGTTTTAATAGTTGCTTTTTTTCTTTTTCATTATTTAAACAGTATCTCAGCCAGCGGTTAGAATAAAATTAGGAGCAGAGGCAAAAAGAAACAGGACTTATTTCCCACAAAGCTCAGTCTACTTTCTGTAAGGTTCTTGGCAATGCCTTTATACAAGGTAGAATTGTTTTCCACAGCCTTTGAGGAGAAAGATTATTCATATCTTTTGCTAAAAATCAATCTCAGCAGCAGATTATTTTCCTTGTGAGCATTCTGGTTTTATTTGACATGTGCATCTACCCCAGCTGTATTTTTGGTTACGTTCTTACAGCAGTTCTGCATTGTGATCAAACAGATCATGTAAGTCGTATTTAGGATCCATTTAAAAACCAGCAGCCACCCACAAACAGTTTGTAAATTCAAGTTACAACATATGTGTTCCTTGTTATATCAATGTGTACCTCAGCAAACAAAGGATGATTCTGTTATGCCAACATAAATCAGGACAGGTTTACATGCATAAAAGTCAGGAGGCTGAACAGAGCTACATATTTTAGAGTGGGCTATCTGATCTCTGCACTTGGTTCACTTCTACTTCCAGAGATTTGTGCAGCTGAATTGTTAGTCCAGAGGGGACTCAAGTTCTTTGAAAGGGAGCAGAGAAGAAAGCATTTAATAAGCACAAAATCCCAAGATATTCAAACAAATGTGAGAGACCAGGATAATGCATTTTCATGCTAAATCTAGCTCATGTTCTCACTGTGAGCTTTCAAGGCTCCATCAGTTTTTTTGCACCAGAGATTTTTTTCCCATTCAAAAGCTTTGCATTGGTGCACATGCAGCCTCTGTCGGTTCTTCCTTTTAACCCAGAGTAAAGTGCATTAGTACAACTCACTTTATACCCGTTACCTCTCAGTGTCACATTTGACCTTGCAGACAGCATTTTCAAAGAAAACTTTGTATTGATGGAAAGTAAGTCTGAAATTCAGTAGTAACCAAGATGCTAGACTCAGAAGAAGTCCACTAACACATGGAAGGATCCCGTGACCTGACAAAACTATTTCTCCTGACATATCTGGGGAAGAGTTACAATATCTTATGATAAAATGCATTAACAAGGAATTCAGGTAACTGTTCCTTAGCTGCCATTCTTGACTGAAAACAACCTGGTCTAGTGGAAGGTGTCCCTGCATGTGGCAGACAGGTTGGAACTAGATGATCTTAAGGTCCCTTCCAACCCAAACCATTCTATGATTCTATGATTCTTGATGGCTTTTATATATGAAGAGATTTAACTTTAAGAGAATAGAATCATTCATCAAGAGTCCTGCGAAATCATTAGGCTCTAATATGGTTTATTTGTAGTGGTTTTAGTGGTGCAGTGTAATGTATTTCTTTCTTTCAAAGAAAATATTAACTCTCACTGAAAAATTTTAGCTTTGCTGAAATCAAAAAGGACCCCTTACTCACACCCTGCCTTTGGTCCTTTTCCAAAACTGCATCTGCCTCCAAGGACTTCCATTTAATTTCACAAAGAGACCAGCAGCTCTGCCAGTCAAGCAGCAATAACCACAGATGTAGTGGAGACTGGGTGTTGTAGTCAGATAAAATGCTGGCCAACGGGATATGCCACAGGATGAGGCAAGAAAATAATCCCGATATTTTGAATGTCCTCAATTTCTGGTGATTTCAGTAGCACTGGAGAATATTCCAAACCCTGAATGGTAAGAATGACATCTCACTTGCCTGTTCAGTTTTTGCTTACAGACAAGTTTAGATAAACAGTCTTGGGGAAGATGCTCTTATCTTCTGTGTTTTTATGGATGTACAAATGTTTCCTGAGCACTCAGATTGGGTTTGGAGGTGGATGGTAGCTGTAATCGATGCAAATGTAAAACCACTAAAAGGGAGAAAAACACCATTAGATCTAAAAGTCTTGCTGCTGGATGTGTTCATTGTGCACTAATGTATTCAGCAAGTCTACAAAAAGATTTCCAGTATCAACAAGCTCTGCCAAAAGAGCTGTTACCAGACATAAGGAAACCACATATTCACTGTCCTAACAAGGCTGGCCTGCCAAGTGTAGAGGACATCAGTAGGACACAAAATATGTTAGTTTCTTGATCTCCTTTGATACACATCCCTTACACCTATGAAAACTATTGCCACCTCACTGTAGATGTGTCACAGCACAGCCAGGACAGACAGTATGGTTCCCATTTTATAAGAACATTCACTGATGGTGAATCTCTTCTCGGATGCCAGCCTTGGACACTTGGTGTCAGATTTTATGGCTGAGAGTGTCTGTGACTGTGGCAACTTTACAGGGAGCTCTCTGAGTCTTAGAATTGTCTGTTTCAGCTAGGCACTTAAGACATAAAGTACTCGCCCTGAGGCACACCCTAATGCACCTGAGATTCAGTTTTTCTGTGACTCAGTTTCCTCACAGAGGTGGAGGGAAAATTGCAATTATTTTGCAGGTTATTTGATTAAATTATGTAATTAGGCTTTGCAATCTTTAGTATTTAAAAGCTCACCTCATAGCACTGTTGTGGCATCTATGTTATTTACATTCATACAGTACTGAGATTGAAGAAATAATCCCGTAGGAAATGTTAAATGTCTTTATGATTATTAAAACTAAAGCTTTGGCTGCTGTGATAGAGATCAACATTGTAACCCCTACAGAGATTTTATAAAAGCCTTCCTCAAAAAAGAATGAAAATCTGTATATATACCCAGACCAAATCAGTTTAGGAGTACCAGAAATTTGTATTAACTTTAATTGATTGGACTGCTGTTTAAAGAGGCACCATTGATGTGAATACAGTTATATGTATGTGCAGTAGCTGCTCTGTTTTCTACAGAAGTCCATTGCAGAGACAAGATACAGCTAGATCCCATGGCTGAAAACAGTTCATTTTGGAGAAAGTATGCATAAAATAATTAAGCCTACAGTTCTAGAGTCTTCTATAATGAAGTTGAAGAAATTCAGTACATACGTAGGATTGTGGAGAAGAAACAATCTTTGAGACTGACTGCAAACTCTACTGGTTGTGGTAACTAGATGAGCTGCTATGGCAAGTAATTATCCCTTATGCTGATGTTTCTTTCATCAGACCATGAAATGCATAATGAAATGTAATATTTAAGAAACTAAATAGCTCTTCCTTTTTCCATAACACATACAAAGCATTTTAGACAAAAAGAAAAAAAGAAAGAGAGAAAATATCTAGCTGTGTCACTGGCCAACACAAGGTTTTGGCATGTTTCCTATTGATTGTCCCTATACAGTTTTAAAACGGTCCAAGAGTTTGCTTTGTTCTGATTCATCCTGACATTTCCTTTCTGGGGACAAAATAAGAGCAAAAAAAGAAGATAACTTTGTGGTCTCTGTGTTGATGAATCATAAGTACCAACATATGCATAATTGAATATGCATATGGATAAGAAAATTTATAAGAATATATGAATAAGTGGTGCAAAATTGCATTAATGTAAAGAATCAACTTTCATGTTAGAGTATAACTTTAATCAGAACATGTTTGTGAGATCCTAACAGAACTAACTAGCACAAGCCTCAGTTTTGGGCAAAATGAGGCTACCTCCAGTTGCCTTCTCTCTGTGACAGTGCACATGGTGATGGTGCAGCACTCAGCTCTGCACCAGGGCAGCTGCAGCTGGGATCTAGCTGGATATTGCATGCTGGAGGCAAGAGGTCTGAGAAAGTACTGCCATAATAGCAGACCCCCTTCAGCCTTTTGCAGTCAGTACTATCTGGTATATGGCTGGTCACAAACATACAAAAATAATGTTGCTACCTTCACATGTTTCTCTGGGTATTTGCAAATATTTCTTTTAAACAAAGCTCTTGGTTTGCGTGGCATTAAGTTCTCCACTCACAAATTTGGGCATTCTGATCCAAAGCAGCCTTCTACTAATAAGTAACAGGAAATGATAAAGCATTGCATTGTCATTCCCATCCTCACAAGGGAAGAAGAGTGGCTGCCCTCTGACATTCCCTGGTGACACCCACAATTAGTTCTGTCACCTGCATGTCACCCCTGACCTGGCAGGATGCATCTGGTGCTTTCTGGGAGGAAGGATGCTCACAGCCCAGTGATTCTTGCCAGAGCCTCCGTTTGATATCCACCCTTTTCCAGAAAGAAAAACATTCCCTGCCTCTGTGAACGTTTGGAACCACCTGCCCACAGATGTGGTAATGTTTCTGTTCAAACAGCTGGTCTTGGGTGGTTTGTAATAGAGCCACACTCCCTCATTAAGGGCCCAAGGGATACAGCCAGCAGCCTGCTCTCAGACTTGACTTTTGTATTTGTGCATTTAAGATGAAGTTGTTAACACTGTGAAGAGTTCCTGGCCATGAAAAATAAATCACTTCAGAAGAGGGTAGAATTAGATTAGATATTAGGAAGATACTCTTCCCTGTGAGGGTGGTGAGGCGCTGGCACAGGTTCCCCAAAGAAGCTGTGGCTGCTGCATCACTGGCAGTGTTCAAGGCCAGGTTGAACAGGGCTTGGAGCAACCTGGTCGGTCTAGTGGAAGGTGTCCCTGCCTGTGGCAGGGGGCTGGAAATGGGTAAGCTTTAAGGTCCCTTCCAACCCAAACCATTCTATGATTTGATTACTCTATGATTCATGTCTTCCTGGGAATCACTTTGGTGTTCCGTTGCCCTGTACCTGATCAAGCAGGTAATGCCATTATTAACATATAAAGCTGTTGCTAAAATAGCTGTCCAAGTTCATATATATATATTTATTAATTAACCATTTAGAATGAAACTTCTCAGAAAAACACAAAGGGATTTTCCATTTGCAGTGTCTCCATGTGACACTTTTTCTCTGATTCCTTCCCAGGACAACCATGTCCTTTCATTTCCATTCTTCGGCCAGCAGTGAAACAGAGAAGGCAGCAGGCTGTGGCTGCTGAATTTTAAGTAGTTAGCAGCACAAGGGAATTGGAGCCAAGTCATCTGTTCATTAGGCTGATTCACTCTCCAGACACAATACCATGTTCATTTTGACACAGAAGCAAATTGATGCAAATTAGGTGAAATTAAGTTTAATGCCACTTAACGGACCCAGAAGCAGGTAAATGGCTGCTGGCTGTTTCTGTTCTAATAGTACTGGTGATACTGACACTAAGTGTTGTAAAACACCTGTTAGTTAAAATAAAGAAGAAATAAAATTAAGCCTGGAAAGTAATCTTAAGAGTTATTCTAAAGAAAAATAGGATAGATACTGTTCAGGAAATTTCCTGTCATACCTAACATTTTGAGCTTACACACCATACAAGAACTATGGATTTTACTGTTGCCTGTGTCTGTGATCACCAGTGCATCACCCATATAATGGCCAGGCCTTCCAATCCTCCCCCTAGTCTCCCTGGATCCAACTGAGCAGCATCTATCCCAGCTCCTTCAGTAAACACGTTTGTTTCAATCCCATTGAAACAACTCCACACTTTTTATGTAGCTGGTACACCATTCAATGGGAAGCTTACTTGTTTCCATAAGCATCTGTCCAATATTTTATTAATCAAAGGAAGAGAAAAATACACACATTAAGTCATTAAAATATCATGTGCTGTCTGAAAGGTTTCACAGGGAAACGTATATTTTTGCAGTAAAAATCTAATTTGTTTATAGTAGTCCAAACATAATAAAGGAAACCGCTCCTTAAGTGATCTCAGACACAGAAATACCTGAGCATGAAAGCTCCAACTTTTCCTTCAGAAGCTATTTCAGTCTGTAAAACCAAAGGCAAATCTGATCAGTTTCCAGCATTCAGTCTATTCTACTCTGCCTGTGGTCTATTTACATGCCTGCACACCACTTAGAATCATAGAATGGTTAGGGTTGGAAAGGACCTTAAGATCATCCAGTTCCAACCCCCCTGCCATAAGGAGGGACACCCCACACTAAACCATGTCACCCAAGGCTTCATCCAACCTGGCCTTGAACACTGCCAGGGATGGAGCATTCACAACTTCCTTGGCCAACCCAAGGTTGAGACAGCCAAATGCACGTTCCATTGCTGTTTGGCAGCCTGACAGAGGATAGATGAAGAGGTCCTGGTAATGGCTGAGGTAGCCACTAAGTGCCTAAGTCAGCCATGAGTAATTAGCTCAGCATGGTAATTATACTGAGAGACTGGCACCAGGACTTTACGAGACACCATATGGCTGTGGCCAGCATGCACTGTTAGGAACACAGGCAGCATGTACCTTGCCAGCACAGGTACTAGTGACAGGAGTACAGCACTAACAGTGATTGTCAGCAAGTACACAGCACCATGGGAAACATCCTGCAGAACCACGAGAAGCAGGAGGAGGAGGTTGGGGTATGTACCACTATCAGAAGCACATGTGAACAAAGAACACTTTACCCTCCTGTGCATCTGTCACACACAGAGCATGGGGTCATGAAGCTGCAAGCTTCATGTCAGCTTTTCATTTCCTAAATCCAATCCTGTCACTGACAGCAGAGCAAGAGGAGTTTAAGAGTGCCACCTTCCCAATGACTCCTGCTGTACCCAAGCCCAGGACTGCCAACAAGGGGATGTGATGTCCTGCAGTGCTGCCTGGGGGTAACTGCTGGGTTGTAACAAAAGCTAACTGTTCGGTACAGTGATATCAATCTAAAAGTCACTAAATTGAAAATGAATCATTCCATTCAAACCATGTGGGAAAGACATGTGACATCCGTGCAAACCCCAAGTTTTTCTGATCAGAGCTGGATGACAGATGAGTGTAAGCCAATCCATGCAAATCAGCCACGTGCAACAGTTGGCCCTTATCAACATACTGATAACTGCTGAAAGAGAAGTCTCCCCTGGCTTCCCAGCCCCATATCAGCATGTTAGGCAGGCACAGCACTGCATCACATGGCAGGGATTCACATGGGTACTTGTGCTATGTGCTGGTTACAGCCAGCTGCTGGGAGAAGCAATGCCTACAGCAGGACAATTTCATTTACCTAATACACCACCTGCCATTTAAACTTTCATAGAGTACTTGGTGTTCAGAGGCTTTAATGAAATAACTTTTGTTTTCTCTTTCACAAAGACATCTGGCTGCTGAAGCTAACATTGAACAGCTCTTTCCACATTAACCTCAGTTGTCCTATCTGGCCTTGCTTTCTGTTTTGAGTCATGCTGAGCTTAACACTCCCCTGCCATTACAGAAAGCTGCAAACAGCCTGACCTTGGTGACACTGGGTGGCCAGCATTGTCTCTGCATTACCCTGTCCTCTGCTAGAGGCTGCTATAACCTGGAACCTGCTCTCTGGTTCTGTACGGCAAAGCTTCCAAAACACAGTTATCATAATATTCATCATAGTTGGAAGGGACCTTTAAAGCTCATCCAGTTCCAACCCCCATGCCATGGGCAGGGACACTTTCCACTAGACCAGGTTGCTCTGAGCTTCTTCCAACCTGGCCTTGAACACTGCCAGGGATGGGGCAGCCACAGCTTCTCTGGGCAACCTGTGCCAGGGCCTCACCACCCTCACAGGGAAGAACTTCCTTATATCTAATCTAAACTGACCTTCTGTCAGTTTAAAGCCATCTCCCTTGTCCTGTCCCTACCTGCCCTTGTCAAAAGTCCCTTTCCAGATTTCTTGAAGCCCCTTTAGGCACTGGAAGCTGGTCTAAGGTCCCAGAGCCTTCTCTTCTTTAGGCTGGACAGCCCCAGCTCTCAGCCTATCTCCATAGGAGAGGTGCTCCAGCCCTTGAAGCATCTTCAACAAGTCTATGTCCTTATGTTTGGAGGCACAGAGCTGAATGCAGGACTGCAGGTGGGGTGTCACAAGAGCAGAGTAGAACGGGAGAATCCCCTCCCTTGACCTTGTGGTCATCATCCTTTGTGTTTTGCTTCTGGTAGCACCCAACCACTGTGTGCAACATGCTTCACAAACATAAAAGATAACACATGCATCAACCTGAAGGGTTTACAGTTTGACAGGCAAAGAAAAAGAGGAAAATTAAAGGGGGAAAGGCGGGAACGGGAGTGTTTAGGCACAACATATAAAGACAAGTTTGGAAGTAATTACTTGCTTGTTCTGATGCTTAATTTCACCCGGATTTCATACTGTACTAAATGTCAGCTTTTCAAAAGCAGATGCTTGGGAGGGTGGCAGAGCAGGGGACGTTGTTTCTTCTCCTATGATTTACAATATGCTCATCCAATGTAAATTTAAAAAATGAGGAAATTAAGGCAAAGATTTTCTTGGCTTGCCTGCTCTAAATCAGTGCCTTAACCATGTACTTTATTTCTGCAACATGCTAAAGCAGAGCAACACCCTGTGGAAACTGAACAAAACCCGACCCTCAAGCATTCTGCAGATTTGTCATTAGAGGTCCAAGTTAATGAAAAGGACAGCCTGATCTGAGCCTGCAGAACCCCACTGAAATCACTGTAGGGGATTTCATCTGTATAGTATATCTTCTCTCTGTGTAGCCAAGAGACAGAATATTAATGCACATAAAGACCACTCGGGTATCTATTTACAGGGCATGCATGAAAGCTCCAGGGCTGGCGCCAGGGGAGTGTAACACTGCATGAGTCTCAACTGCACAGCAAGAAGGCAAGTGTTTATAGACTGTGCCGCTTTCTGAGGTTGGGAGCAACAGTTATTAGGCTGTCAGAGCAGAGCCTTCAGGACTCAGGTCCTGGAACCGTCTATGTAATGTATCAGTTTATATTAGCCTCAGTTTTCTACTTTTACAATGAAGAAAATAGCTCTAGAGGTGCTAGTAAAGGCATTGGAGTTACAGCTGGATTGCCAGTCTCACAGCACAGTTTACTTTTGTTTATTTTCTGCAACGCTTACAAGGGCACTGGGGTGAGAGTAATTACATATTTGCAAAGTACTCCAAATCCTCAGGAAAGCTGGAGCTAGAGAATGAAGCCGTAATTTGCCATTCCTTTGTGTCTGAAATTCATGTTGTTCAAACCCTCTGTTCTTCTCTTATTAAAAGAACAAAAAGTCTCCCTCATTCTAGCTCTTTTCAAAATTCAGCAGGAGTCCAAGCACTGCTTCAGCCTGTGGCATTTGCCTCTCCCCACTGTGTCTGACTCAGACTCCTCTCTCATCATAATTCCTGTCTTGCTAACCTGGGAATTAATCTCTTTGTGCACATATGGCACTGCAGAAATGCGCAGTGCTCTCTAGCACACCTACCGAAGTCTCCTGAAGAAATAACTAATGACTTCATGGCTCTTGTTTGATTGCAAATAAATTGCTATGGGCATGCCCTTGCTCCTTATGCCACTTGGTAGTGTCATTCCCATTGCCTTCTGTGGCACTGGATCATGCTTTTAGTTGAACATTAGTGCAGCTTTCTCTAGACACCAGTCTGCTCAGAGACTAACCCGAACCTTTGCATGAAATAATCCACACCACACTATATTTCTTCTGCCTTTCACAATTAGGTCTCAGAGTCATGTAGGCTGCAACTAACCTCAGGTGTCCATCCTTCTGGTTAGTTCCAATCCAGACTGGTTTCCCAATGCAAACACTTGTCTTGGCACAAGTATGAAAGCCAAGACGAGTGTTTGCTAAAACAAGTGGGAAAGAGACCAGGCAGAAAGCAGAATCACTTTGTACAGTGGCACTGCTGGTTTATACCTCTTGAAGTGTACAGGAAACTACAGGCCAGGTCCATCTAGGATCTGGGTGAGGTCACTATTGCGAAAAAAGGGGAGAAGGCAGCTGTACATCCTTGTACTGAAACCGCAACTATATCAAAAGACTTAAAATATGCCCTGCATTGGGATGTCCTTACCTACCACTGGCAAGTCCATGCTTCCCATGTATGAGGAGTTAGTTGCCACCTCATTTTCTTCTCCCAGCACAGAAGCTGAATAAGCTTAAAGTCAAATGAAGCTGGGTCCTCTCGGCACAATTCTCCATACTCTTACCAATAAAGTAAGTACTGTCATGATACCCACCATTAAAATGGGGCTGAAGAGCAGTGATATTACAGTTGTATGTTAGAACTTCAGGATGGAGTCAGGAAGTACCCCAAGATACACTAAAAGGTATGCCTACAAGCTTTCAGATGCTGGTGTTGCCACAACCGTGGAAATCAAGCACACTTAACAAGCACTTACATGCTCAGGAAAGCCATGAACACTTGGGCCCATCCTACTTAAAGAGTTCAGCCAGAAATTAATCCCTACTTTGTCAACATAAGCCTAAAGGGAACTTTAAACACATACCTGGATAAATACAAGTCACATGGAGCGAACACATTCACCTTAGGATATTCAACGATCCTGTCATTCTAGAAGTCCCTTAAACTCCATCATCTTATTCTTCTTACCTGTCCATGAGTAAAATTCAAACCCAGGAGAGGGAACTAAATTTCAATGACATCCATTGCATTGAAACAACTAACACCTGGTCCACTTTTATCTCTCTGTGAAGTGTTTATAGTGGCCAGACACACTTCCGGTAGTTCTGCACCAAGGTTGGGCTGTGCCTGCTTTCTTGGCTCCTGATCTACCTCCTCCTCCTGCAGACCAAGCATCTCCTCTCCTCCCTACACTTCCTGCTAAATGTTACATCTAACACTCCACTTCAGGTCCACTAGAGAGTGGCACTACTAAGGAATTCCTCACAGATTTCCTTTTTCGTTGTTATTTCACCTTCTGTTTGCAGGCTGATTTAAACCTTCCCCATCCACTTGCCTACTCAGCAGAGCACCTGCTAGACCAGTCCCCAGCAGCAGGCCACAGGGTGGCTTCCTTTGCTTGGCTGCACAACAGGTTGCAGCCGATCCCTGCTCTCAACACCCAGCTCTCTGGTGCTCAGGCCTCTGGCAGGGAAGTGTGCAAGTGCCCTTCGGCACAGCGTGCTTACATTTTTCCAAAGGGCCAGCCAAGCAATTTTCCTCTCCAGGAAATCCTTCCCCTCCCTTGTCACCCAACCCCAGCTTCACCCCACAGCCCACCCCGGGTCACAGTTACAGCATGCCTCCAGCACATGACAGCAGTCACATTCCTGGCTTGTTTTAGTCCTTAGAGCTGTCATCCTGCTGTAAAGCATATGAAAACAGAGGAGCCAAAAGGACTTAGCATGTTGAGAGTGAGCGAGCACCTCAATAGCAGACTCTCTGGAGCAGGGGACACCCTCATGCCAGAGATTTCCCCTGCTCAGTGGGGTAATTTGATCTGTTTAAGCAGATCTACCTTTGCCCTTTCATTATGCCTTTCCCCCCATCACCCCAGCTCTCATCCTTTTGCAGGTGCCTCTCTAAGTCCCTGGAGACTTTGGTCCCATTCCTATGCACCAGCATCAGCTGTGGACAGGCAGCTTACACTGACACTCCAACTGCCCTCATTTCACACTCAAGTTAATGCTCTAAAGCGAGGCAGGGACTTCACAGCCACTGTTTCAGTCCTCAGGCTCGGGAGGACTGGGCCATGTCTTTTCATGTACAAGAAACCTAAGTGACAAACCCAGAGGACTAGCACACTTTAAACTGCAAGAAGCGAGGCAAATCCAGCAGCCATAAAACGACATAAAGTGAACAGACTGTTTGGGCCTTCCTTTGCATCAGGCAAAAAATAAGTGTGTTTCCAAGCAGATACATTTGCAGAGGCCCTTCCTTGAAGTTTTCTACCTCTCTGATTAGGACAACAGAATATCTGAAAGCTTGGACATAGGAGATGCAGACAAAGTCTACAGTATGAATGTTCATATACTGTAAGAGGAAAAAGCAGTAACAATTCTGACCAGCTTAATGTGCCAGAGAGGAAAGCATAGACAGGTATTAAATATATGATCTCAGTATCTCCTACCCTAGATGGATCAGTAAGAAAGCTACACTGAAGAAGCTCTGTGTTAGAGAACAGCCTGTGGGCAGTGATCTAACCACCTGTACAATGGTCAAGGAGAGGAACTGTGCAGAAGACATGTGTGCTCTTATTTAAGGCATGTGACTCCGTGTGTGAAAGGGGCAGATATGGAGAGGGGCTTCAGAGAAGGTTGTGAGGAGGGAACCTGAGGAACCAGACCTCTTGGGAAGGGATGACACCACCAGCCAGGACCAGACCAGCTGATTGATGAGGCTGCTACAACAGCCCTGGCAGAGAGGCTCTAATGCTGCTCTTTAACTTGGAGCAGATGATCTCAGGTTAGATATAAGGAAGAAGTTCTTTACTGTGAGGGTGGTGAGGCAGTGGAACAGGTTGCCCAAAGAAGTGATAAATGCTCCATCCCTGGCAGTGTTCAAGGCCAGGTTGGACAGAGCCTTGGGCAATGTTGTCTAGAGTGAGGTGTCCCTGCCCATGGCAGGGAGATTGGAACTTGATCATCTTAAGGTCCTTTCCAACCCTAACCATTCTGTGAGTCTATGATTATTAACCTCCACCCCACTGCCCTGCCCACTGACACAGTAGGAAACAGACACGGTTCAGGGCTCCGTACAAGGAAGAAGTGCATTCAGTGTAAAACCTTCTGAAGAGCAGGAGGACTTTTCACAAGACAAGCGTGATCCCAGGAAAAGGAGTGGGTGCTTTGCTGCTAACCTGCCCCAGGCAGGCCCGTGTGATGCACAGGCAGCCAAGCAGGGTGCTGGTTATGCAAGCACTGACTCAGATGTCACAGAGCAAAGCCAACACCTCAAAGATCATGGTGAACAACTGTCAAATGATAAAAGATTTCAGTCACTGCTGACTGAAGCTGGATTTAACCTAGCAGGGAAAGGCTTTGTATGTCATTACCAACCTGCTGCGCGAGTCACTTCCCTCCTGAGCCTCACTGCTCTGACCTCATTTCTGGAAATAACTTATGAGCTGTTTTCTCCTTGTAACAAGTAAATACTGCACTGGAAAGCTGGGTGTTACAAGTTGTTAAAGCAAGGCAGTGCTGCAACCTGTTCCTCGAAACACGGGCAGCTTTGGACAGCTTTTGCACTACCCCAGTCATGCGTATCCCCTGGACACCCAGGACTCCCACTCAGAAAGCCATTTAGACTGAATCTGCCACCACAGACCATGACAGGTTTTCAGGCACTTCTGCAAATAGTAAACCACTATCTATTATCCAAGTTTAGTGAACACTGGTGAAAGTGTATTTGATGCTGAGAGTCATCTGCTGCTGCTCAACACAAATGAATCAGTCAGATGGTAAAAGACCAGCTGGCTTTAAAGAGACATCTAGATAAGGGCTTGTGGCTGATAGCTCTTTAGCTGAGCCAGGTCTTGAAAAACATGGTTGAGAAAGGGGGTTGGTGCCTAGTCCTTCCAGTCCAGATTAGGGACATAAGATAAGGAGATTGCCAAGAAAAACACATCCTTTGCTTTCCCGAGCCTCTGCTTTTCTCTGGCAGCTGATTACGTTCCTGACACCTCCAGAAAAATGGATGACACTGCAGAGACAGCATGAACATATGATCCTTAACTCCTACCGAGCAAGAGCTTACAGATTGACTGCAAAGAACATCAGGAAGTTCTAATACATTCTCCTTTCAGGTGAACAGGTTATTACTGGATAATGCTTGCGACTCTCCAAATGTTTCCTTAATGTTTCCCTTTACAGGCTGTTGTCACATCAGGGGGCTTCAGCAGTTCATTTACACCACTGTACAGCTGCGGCCACAAGAAACTTTTTTCTGTCTTTTTTTTTAGTTCTCTTTCTATTTCCTTGATTTCATTGTAAGCTATTGCACTGGTTAAGCAGAGATACTCTGCTGAAGTTTCGGCACTGTAAAAGCAATTCAATTTCGTGATGACAATTTTTTTCTTGATGCAGGATTGAACACGAGGCATCACCCTGAAGTTCTGTTGAGCTTGAATGGGATCCAGCTTGGAACAACTCAGCTGTATCAGTGCTGGACTACTGTTGGTACAAGCTGAACACCAGCCCAGGCCAGCTGAGACCTTCGAACCATCACATGGCTGGCCACTATCCTTGCACAGCTTATATCCAAGGTATTCACACTATGTGGAGCCAAGCGTGGGACCTCTGACAGCATTTGCTTTAGTCACTGTTCATGCCAGTGATGCAAAAAGAGCCCTATTCCAAGTACAGATTGTGACAGGTTCTAACACCCCAAAAGTCCTGGAGTGTGGGTGAAAGCAACTTCCTAGCACAGACTTGAAACTTTACATGATTAAAACCAGCAAATACAGTTTTTGGAGCCCAGGTAGGGGGTGGATTACAGGCTTCCATTCAAGTGCAATAGCAGCAAGACTGGTAGTACATTTAAACCAAGACGAGACAGGAGCTGGGTGTGCTGGTACCACTAGTGCCAAGAAAGCAGAGCAGGTGGGTTGATTGCTCAGGAGCTTGGGAGGAGGTTTTGCCAAAGTTACAATTATTTGTGTTACTCAGTGCTCCGAGTGCATTGCTTCAGCTCAGTAAACAAAGCCACAATGAAATTAAAGGGCTCTGACAGCGAGTCAAAACTATTTAGTGTGAGGGAAAATAATCAGATCCGGATGGGGGCTTGGGCACAGCTGGCCACAGGAGGAGGTGAGTGCTACAGAAACGAAAAGGATATCAACCAGAGAGGGCCTAGCCACTCAAATGGCCAAAGTAAACAAGGCACAGTCTGTGCTAGTGCCTCAGCAATATGCAATTAGAAAAAGGATTCCTGATTGAAATAACTGTGTAACTTTGTCACTGCTGAGACACAATGGCGCTCATCAGTGACCTTGCTTCCCCATGTCCTCCCAGTGGTAAAGTGCTCCCAGCCACTGCACACCTACATACTACGGCAGTGTGCAAGAAATATGTTTCTGGGTAGAAATAAATCTATGCAGAAGTAACAGAACACACTACTAACTATATTTTGTTTCATCCCTTTGATCTGCCACCTGAAAGCAATCAAAATCCAGACGAAAATATCCCAAACATGTGCTTAAAAATATCTATCACACTGTTTTTGTTTACATCAATAAAACCTTTTCCGTTTTTCTTGTGTTGATGTTTAGAGCTGGAGTATTTATGACATTTTGCTCTGGCTCTGTTTTCAACACCGCTGATGATAAATACACGCCAGCAGCCAGCTGAAGCAACAGTTGCCGCAGATCCAGTGTCAGAGTGTGACAGACATGTGGATGGCTGCTGCAGATGCAACCAGGGACCCTGTGATTCCCAGTCACGTGCCACAACGTGATCAAGAAAACCTGGCTCATTGCTTTCCCTTGATGGCCTTCCTCTCCTTCCTCCCTAAGGAGGTGTTGGCTTCTCTTGTGCTTGGAGCCATTTTGTTTGGCTGACACAGGGGATTTACCTCAATTAAATTAAACCAAGACAGGAGGAATGTGTGATGAGCACAAAGAAACTATCTACCAGCAATATATGTTAAATGAGGAGTGTAGGAAATGCCTTAATATTCACAGTCATCCATGGGCACTTCATCCCTCCTTTACTCATCTCTGAGCTCCCCTAGACACCTTTCGGTCAGATCTAAGATGTTTAGCCAAGGGCTTTCTCTGGCTCCCCAGCAGGCTTTCCTTCCCCTTCAGTGAGCAATGATGCTGAGAAGTGCAAGGCTCCTCTTTCCTGCTGCTTGCAGGCTTTTCTTCACTGCTCTCACTCTCTCCAGAGCAGTATTCTGCCCAGTTCATCTCTTCCCACCCCCCTGCTCATTGTCAATCCAGCACCTGATGAACAGGACCCAAATTCAGAACAAAGTTTGGAAGCAATGATGCAATTGCACTGGCAGAAAACAAGTGTCTGTGATGACATCAGTAGCAGAGATGGGGACTTTGCTGAGAGACATGTGCTGTTCTTGTGGGGATTTTATTCCCTCATGAAGATTACAGGGCTGATTTGTGCTGAAAACGCTGACTTTGCTATGTCCTCCTATGTACCCATGGGGATTACAGGACTGTACTAACAAACCTCCTCCTTCCCCTCCTCCACCAGGAGCATCCCAGCACTCACGGTGCTCCTGATCTGCTGATTTGACCTCTACATCATCCCTCCTTCCACTGGCAGCATCACCTCCGTGTGAGCTGGCCTTGCCAAAGCATGGGAAGATCAGGCAGATAAAAGCACAGAGCCAGACTTCTGCAAATCTGCATCAAATACAAACATGTCCATCCAGCTTTGCAATATTACCATGGATCAGCTATGCCACCCCAAAGTACTGAGCACTTTGCAGAATGAAATAACTAAAACCCTCATGACAGCTCTTCTACCACAGATTATCAACCACTATAGAGATCTCTTCCAGGCTGCAGGCTTTTTGTTCTGTGGAGAGAGTTATTTGCCAGTACAACTGCCTTAAAACATGTGGTAATGTGTGTCGTTTTGTCTCTTAAAAGTGATAACACTGTTGCTTAAAAGAACAGGCATTTTTAAAGACCAAAGCCAGCATTTGGTAGTAGAGGTTTTGCTAAAGCAATATGGAATCATGATTCAGCATGAAGAAGTTCTTTCTGGGAAAGTTCTCCAACCACAGAACTATTTAAAGTGTTGGTTTAATGCAATGAGGTTGTTTATACCTGTAGCACACTGCATATCAATTGATCAAACTTCAAAGGGGTCTCAAGAGCTTGGAAAGAACAGTTTGTTTGATTAATCGTGTAAAACCCAACAAAGGCAAGACATCAGCAGCAGAGTATATGGGGTTCTGCAGAAAATAGCTACCATTAGACATAATTGGAGCAGCATCTCTCATTCCTCTGAAAACACTGATGCAATTTATCCCTTGAGCTACATGCTCACTTTTGGAGTTGGACCCATTATATCATTTACATCAAATATGTAGAGCATTACCCACAATATGATGTACACCAAAACAACACCCTACACATCTCAGGTTTTTAAACCGTGATTTATACACTCCCAGTGGTTACAAGCTGCTTTTCAAATAGGGGGCAAAAGCACAAACTAGTCCATTACCTTCCTTTCTGGAAAGGCCCAGCAATGCCATCAGCCCATCCCCATCCCTCAGCAGAGACGTGCATTAATCCATGACTTTTCCTGGGCAGCCAGGGCTGGCTGAGTTCCCACCGTGCTGGGCTGGAATGTGAAGCTGTCCCTTCCTGGCAGGCTGCTGGGGTCAGCCTCTGCCATTGACTCAGCTGCCCCTGATTTGCACTTCAGCTGCTAATCAGACCTCTCTAACACCACGGAGATGCCTCCTGCTCAAATATTTGGCTTCACGAGAGCCCAACTTGAAGATAACATGTAAAACAGAACATAGCACAGAAATTCATGGGAAAAGCACATGCTTATCAGCATGGTAACACATGGGATATCTCTGTAATGTGGCTAATCATGGCTTTGGTTTTGTTTTTTTTTTTCCCTAAAGACAAGCTTTCTTGCTTGAGGGAGCTTTCTGATCTGATCTGCTTTCCATCTTCTATATATTTCATCCACTTGGATAATGAAAAAGAATCTCATTTGATCCCTTCTTATTCCAAGCGGCACCCAGGCTCCCCAGTTCTCCCAAACGGGTGCACAGGTCTGCACTGCAGGCAGTCTGCGTTTTATTGAAATGTCATGAAAACTTCATCCGTACATTAGCATCTGTAAGACATAACGCATTTCAAACACAAAGCAGGTATGCTCTTTTCATTTCCCCCTGCTCCAGCCCTACCCCAGGGGGTCTTTGTGCCTTGCCTCTAACATAGACCTCACCCCTTCTGGCTGAGGATGCTGAAGTCCATCTCCACTTCTGTGAGCAGGCCTAAAAAAGTCTGCAGCCATTCTGCTCAAGTTGAGGGTGATCGACAAACTGAGCTGCTGCCCTTGCTCAGCGCTTCACAAACAATTCCCTCTGGGATTCATGGGGGGGTCATTTATACATTAATAAGCCAATGCAACTTGGGCTTGGATTCTTACGCTGTGTGTATTTACTACATGCAGAAGGGAAGACTGTCACTTCTGAGTACTTTAGTTTCTGCTGGCCACAACACCGTAGAGCAGCCTAGCTGAACTTGCTCCCAAGCACCTTGTTTTGCTCAGGGTATGTTCAGATTTGCTGGCATGAACACTGCATCTTGCACTCCGAGTATGGTATAGCAACACAAACAAACCATTTCCCTTCTGGAATGTAAATATAACCCAGCATTTCAGTAGCTGTGTTATTATAAGTGGCCTTGATATGGCCACAGCAGAGCTACCAAAACACTGGATTAGACTTGGATGTTTTACAAGCTGATCCAATTTTAACTCATTCATTTATTGGCATCACACACAGTACAGCCACCTTGCTTGAATGTTGCACAACCAAGAACAAGCCAGTATTTCCAAAGTCCCATGCCTAGGGCTGTCTATGTGAAGTCAGTGTAGTGCAGCTCTGATAATGAAGCTAACTTCTGGGTTAGGTTCTACTGACATGTCCCAGGATTAAACAAACATTGTAGCTATAGAGCTATTTTAATGCATATGGCCTTACTATAACGACCACAGCACTTGTATGTACATACTATGTTCGTCAGTAATAATCGTTTCAAACGCCATAAGCTAAACCCTCAAAGTGTCACAGTATTTAAACATATGTATGTCAGGGTTTTCCTATCTGCATTTTCTTTTTTGAGATTTTTAGTCTTCCCAATATTTCTCTCCACCCAGAAGGGGTTAGAAATTCCAAGGGAAGGGTGCACCTCCCCACCCCCATCTTTTATTTTCATTTCCCTTTTTAAAGAAAGAAAATGAAAGCTTTTAGAAAGTAAAATGATTCCAGATGCCAGGGACATGAGAGACTATGGATTCAATAAACTGCAATACATTTAGACTTGACATTTCTGATTCATAAATTGCTATTGATTCCTTTTCTCATTTATACGTGCATATCAAAAGGAGTATCTCAACTTACTCCTGATTTGTACCTATTTACAAAGCAAGAATCAGACTTACGTTGTAAATAATGTGATCATAAGACTACTAAGAACTTACAAGTTCTGAGCACAAAAATCACTGATCACAAATACTTGGAAATGTTTAATTGAAATAATGATACAGGTGATAAAAGGGAAATTAAAGAGGATATCAGCTCCTCAAGCTAATAAGTAGATTCATCTGATTCTACTTCCCTTTCTGTGAATGCTAGAGACATTTCTTACCTACCACACTGCAGCAATTTATGACTTGCTATATGACACAAGCCTCTTGGATTTTACATAAAAAGAAATGTAATATAGACTAATACATCATCTTAGCTACACTGAAATACATGCTCCACATCTCCAAAATTGATGGAACATGTGGCAATAGGTTAATATCACAGAATAGTTTAGGTTGGTAACATTAAAGCTCATCCAGCACCTTCCACTAAACCAGGTTGCTCCAAGCCCCGTCTAACCTGGCCTTGAACACTGCCAGGGATGGGGCAGCCACAGCTTCTCTGGGCAACCTGTGCCAGTGCCTCAGCACCCTCACAGGGAAGAATTTCTTCCTCAGATCTCATCTAAATCTGCCCTCTGTCATCTTAAAGCCATTCCCCCTTGTCCTGTCATTACATGCCCTTGTAAAAAGACCCTCTCCATGTTTCCCATAGGCCCCTTTTAGGCACTGGAAGCTGCCCTAAGGTCTTCCAGGAGCCTTCTCTTCTCCAGGCTGAACAAGCCCAGCTCTTTCAGCCTGTCTCCATAGGAGAGGTGCTCCGGCATCTTCATGGCCTCATCTGGGCTCACTGCAACAGGCCCATGTCCTTCTTATATCCATGTTTAGTCACTGTTCATAAGTAAAGCTTTACTTCAGAAAAAGGCAAATGGTCTGTTTATTCCTTCTGTCTGGTTGTCTGTGTCATGTCTGGTTGATTCCTTCCCTCATTTCACTCACAAGCAAAGGCCTTGATCTAATTCCCAATAAAAATCAATATAGAGACTTGCAGCGAACCTTACCTAGACTCCAGATAAGTTAGCAACTTATTCTGTGTGTCTAGTCATGCAGTTCCTGCCTCAGAGTATCTTCGAAAGAAAATTGCTCATATCTGCCTTGTATAGCCTTTGTCACTTTTGCTCCCCAATACTTCAAAATTCAAAGGCAATTAAACTCTAGTGCATTTAGAGTTATTCCCCCCCTTCCCCCCTTCTTAAGTATAGGCAGTCTTTTGCATGCATGTGTTAGGTTTCTATAGCAGTGTGTATTGTTATCTAGGTTATCACAAGGGATAGCATTTCTTTTTTTCTGTGACATTTGATTAATTACCAGACTTACAGGCCAAATTCCAGCTGCCTGTACCTGTATTTATTCCTGTGTACGTATGTACATAAGCAAACTATAGGGACAAAAATCATACCTTTGTATTTCAGAGCCCAGATTTGTAACTATTACATGTAAAAACCCAGGCTGAACACCTTTCTGATTTCCTAGGAGTAAAACTGTACTGCATCTTAGAAAAGCTGATTCTGGGGACTTTAGTATAAAGCCATGTCCAAGAAAGAGAAGAAAACAAAGCCTATCTCGCTAATGCTCCCTAAGGTGTATTACAGAAACTGCAGTAGAAAGGCAGACTTAATGCCTACGATATTAAAAAAAAAAAACAAAACCAAACCAAAACATCACCAGTGGAAATAGAAGCATTTATACACCAATAATGTGGAGAACGAGAACACACAATTACAGTTGCACCAGTCAGTACAAGGAGTATTTGTGTGCTTTAGTGGAGCAACTATGGAATTCAGCTTCATAAGAAACCAGTCAGCCATCTACAGATAACTACCAGGCTTGAATACTCAAAACAGTACCAAGAATTCAACATTTAGAAAGCCAACCATATGCTGGGCTGCATCCAAAGGAGGTGATCTTGCCCCTCTGTTCTGCTCTTGTGAGACCTCACTGGGAGTATTGTGTGTAGTTCTGGTGTCCTCAACATCAAAAGGACATGGAGCTGTTGGAACAAGTCCAGAGGAGGGCTTGAGGATGATCAGGGGACCGGAGCATCTCCCATACGAAGACAGGCTGGGAAAGTTGGGGCTGTTCAGCCTGGGGAAGAGAAGGCTGCGTGGAGACCTCCTAGCAGCCTTCCAGTATCTGAAGGGGGCCTATAGGGGTGCTGGGGAGGGACTCTTCATTAGGGACTGCAGTGACAGGACAAGGGGTAACGGGTTCAAACTTAAACAGGAGAGGTTTAGATTGGATATAAGGAAGAAATTCTGTCCTGTTAGGGTGGTGAGGCACTGGAAGGGGTTGGCCAGGGAGGTTGTGAGTGCTCCATCCCTGGCAGTGTTCAAGGCCAGGTTGGATGAAACCTTGGGTGGCATGGTTTAGTGTGAGGTGTCCCTGCTTATGGCAGGGGGGCCGGAACTGGATGATCATAAGGTCCTTTCCAACCCTAACTATTCTATTCTATTAAGTCCTGTGAAATGCTGCTCCCCAGCCTGCCAGTCTGCCAAACCCTGTGTTTTTAACAAGGGTTGAAAATAAAAATGAAGCATTAAACAGTAGAAATATAGGAAGGACAGTTGGATGCTTTGCAAGCTGGAAGTAAATTCAGTTCCCATTATATCTTCTGTGAGAAAAGAAGATGTAACAGCAATCCCAGGCAAATGCAATTGTGGGAAGTAAAAAGGTACATTTCTGCCCTGCAGTCCCTTTGCCAGTTGCCACCTCTGAGTCATCTGTCCCCATGGCCGTATTTCAGCATCATTCCCTATCAAAAGTTGAATTCTGTAATCCCAGTAGGATGGATGATTTGCTCCCTGTCCTGTTTATAGGGCCAGGTTTATGCAAACCAAAATGGAATTCCTTAAAGCTGATAGAAGCAGTTATTGCTAGGAATAGTCCCTCAGTGAATTCGTTATTCACATGAGGAAGCCTTTACAGTGTTTGAAGAGCCAAGCCCAGATATTTTTCTGCTGTGATCTTTCATATACTGAAAACCTACATTTACTTACAGCATTAATAACAGATAGGTACAGAATAACTCAGTGAAAAGCACAATGGGTTTTATCATTAGATAGTACATACCAGGTCTATCACCAATAACTTGTGTACAGCCACATAGCTTTAGACTAGCATGCGGCACCAGTTAAAGCACCAGTTCTTGAACACATCTAAGATACTGTGCCTAATCTGGCATATTTTTTGGGTTTAAATCATATGCCAACAGGAAAGCCTAATCACATGTACTTTATAAATAAAATAAAAGCATGGGAGCTTGAAAGCCTACAAGTTTGTGATCCAGAGTTCATATATTTCAGGTTCTCACCAGTGCTCAAGTGCAGAATTCTAGAATGGTTTGGGTTGGAAGGGACCTTAAAGATCATCAGTTCCAGCACCCTGCCATGGGCAGGGACACCATACGAACTTGATTCACACTGAGTCCGCTTTTGGAAGAGTCACGCTTGGCATGTGCTAAAGAAGGCAGGACAGGAAACCAGCCCAGAGTCTCCACCTGGAAACCGCTTCTATCAGGAGATGAAAGGCTGCGATGAAGGAAGCTGTATGTCAGCTAATGAGCACTGACAGGACCAGTTAAGATTTTGTTATAGGTGGATTACGTTGTGAGACCTCACCCATGTACCTTCCACAGCCCATTAAATCACACGGATGAAACACAGGGAAATAGAAAATAAAAACCAAAACCCAACCAGCTTTCAGTGTTTTGGCTCTTTTCCTTCCAGCTCTGTGAGTCTGACATCTCCTGCTCCTTCAGAAAAGTTTTGGAACTCTGTTTCAGGTGGAAAAACCTGTTCTTGGTTGTTCTTTTGTTCGGTGACATATTGCATTACTACTTGTGCTACCAACACCTCCTTTCTGGAAGCATCAGCACGCCTTGGACTTTTGGACTGCAGACTCTTCCTCAGTGACTACATTGGTAAAATAAAGTCCACGGGGG
>NDXB01000649.1:31332-44930 GCA_002631895.1 Agapornis roseicollis | reverse complement strand
GGTGGGGGGGGGGTAGGGGGGGCAGCTGTACTGGAACTCGTGGACTTTATTATGGAGAGGACATTGCATTTGCAGACTCATTCTCAGAACTGCAGCATGATTCAAAACTCACTGGAGATGCAGCAAAAATTTACATGGAAGAGCAAATACTATCTCCTTTTCCAAAGCTCTACAATACATCAACCAGCATTTCATATTCATCTCAAATGAATGAACCTTCAGATCATCATCCTATATTAATGTGCATCAGATGTTGATAGTTCAGATAAATCCAGTTAGGGAAGATTGGTGGTAGTGGTGACTGCAGTGAGATTCTTGCAAAATGAGGTTCCCCTCCACATTTAGTGCTCTTACCAAGCACAGCCTTGCAATAAGGCACTCTTACTTCCATGGGTTTTACCAGCTTGATAAACAGAGAGGTTAAGGCAAGACCTGTAAACTTGAGTTGACACCCAAATCTATAGAATTAATTTACATAACCGCCTAAGTGCAGTAGCTGAGGCACTGAGGAGTCACTGGAGACACAGGTTGGCGAGGACACCCTGTACTGGTGAAGACTGCTCTGGCATCTCCTTGGGGCTTTAGGAAAGTGATCTGTCAGCACCTGAATGGGAACTTTTTATCTGATTTATCCAAGATTACTCAGCAAGCTCTGATCAAGGAACAAAATCGAAACCCTTCATTTCCCCTCTAAGCAGTGTACACCTTAACACCCTGATCTGATATAGCAATCCCAGTCATCTGAAACCCAGCAGCAGACTTTCTTGAGCATCCTTTTAAATCTCACCATAGAAAACACCTTTCAGGCAAACAACATGCTGACTGCAACGAAGAACATGTGCATACCACAACCAAGAGGTGTAAAACTGCAACCGTGCAGTCACTGAGCCTGCCAGCACCTTGGGGTATTTATGCAGGTGGCTGGCTGACAGAGCTACCTGATTTAACTCAGTTAAAGCCTCCTCTGTACACCTGCAAAGTGGCTGTATGTAATCACAGCCTGTCAGAGACAGACACGCTCACACAGCCCATCAGATTTCCTCCAGGTGAGCCACTGAAGTTCATTAAAAATGTGCTGGTTTCTTCTCTGTGTGCTCAGCAAAATCTGCCATCATTGTGAAATTAAGGATTATTCCACGTATCCATTTAGTTTTCCCAAAACCAAAATATAATCTCACATTAAACAACATACTACCTACAAAAATCCCATTCCGCCTGAATTCCTATGCTTGCTCTTACTCACTCCTCTCCCTTCTGACACAATCAAAAGCTAGTGCAGAGAAATGGGCTTTCTCAGCATATTCTGGACTTTCTTCCCATTTCCCAAGTATAATCCTGCTATTTTTCCACTTTGCTTTTGTGGCCTTAGGAAGAGGAAGAGCTTTAAAGTAGGACAGCCCCCCTCAGAATAATTACCTGGAACATTTGAAACCATTACAGAAACAGATTTTCTGTCTCCAGTATGTAGACTCCAAGTTGTGCTTTTAATTGTGAAGTACACAAAAATCACTGCACCCATGTGTCAAAAATGGGTGACTGCATTAAAATCACAAGGGGTGGATGGCCTTTTTGCTAATGCTTTCTGTCCTAAATACATGTTTCTATGAGAGAAAGAGCAGTGGCCTTTATCAGGATGAAAGAGGTGTGAGTTCATCTTGGAGTCAATGATATGCTCTCATTTCAAGGGAGGCCTCATTATTTTTTGGCTTTATCTTTCTCACAGACACCAATTTCATGGTTGTTCCACTCTGGTGCTTGAAATCTCTTCCTGAAACGGATGAGCAAAAAATAAACTCTATTTTCATAGCTACTATTGGTGAGGTTTTAACAGGACAAGTAAAGTTGGTTGAGATCGTGCCTGGCCAAAGCAGGGTCTGCCCAGTCCTCTTTCCTATACACTCACAAGGCAGCTGAATGAAGGTGCTGTGAGACAACAGAAGCTGTGTAGTGGATAGAGTGTCCCCAGAAACTTCTCCATGGCTTCAGATCCCTTACAGAGGCTGTATGTGGGTGCATGAGGATGTATACACATGTACCAGATATGGCCATACAAGATTACTGGTTTATGAATATACAGAGACAAATACAAACAGCCTTGGGCCTGCACAAATTCCTAATGTTCAATGTTTCCAGAAAAGATCCACGCAGCCTGAAAGTTTTAATCTTAATTCAACTGGGGATAACCCAGGTGAATTTGCTGGTGCTACAGGACAACTGCATGTGTATGTTACTCTTTCATATATGTTCTCATGCGCATTCACGTGCTGAGCACCTGGGGCCAGACCAACCACATGAACATAATCCCACTATGGTCAATAGGACCATATGGGTCAGAGTGTGTGACACATTACAAAGCTGAACCCATACAGTGCTGTTGGGAGGTAAAAGTAATCTGAACAAAGTAAATGAACAAACAAGGATAGTCTCCATCTATGATTATTTGAAATAATGTCCTTTCCACAAAAGGATAAGGCTAAAAAGATGATTTACAAAAAGCACATAATTATTAAAGATTTGATTAAGTTTTTTAAAAAGAACCTTCTAATTGCCAAAATATTACCATGAGTAACTAAATCACTGCTCAGCAGGAAGTCTCAGTTTGTCCCTATGCCTTTCATAAACCTATTTCAATTGGAAAAATGAGCAAAGACCTCTGCAAATGCACTAACCCATGTGAAAACACATACTGATAGGAGACCTGAAGTTAGTCATATGGATAAAGATAGCTGAGCACAAAACACTGTCTTTGGATACATAGGCAGAATACTGACATTGATGCAGTTGAAGGCATCTTAGAGCAAGTCAGCCCCTGGGTTACTTGCTTTGTAACCCAAGTAAGAGATACAGTTTGTCTGTCCTACCCTCAAAAGTCTTCCCAAGCAACAAGTAGGGCAAATGAGCTATATGATGCAAACATGCATGGGAAAAGCAGATCAGCAACACTAACTTCAAGAGGACCATTTTTTAGACATAAACTATGCTGTCAAAGGTGAGCCAGTCAGTAGAAACATCCCCTTTGTCCGAGCAGAGAAGTGCAATTTGGAACAGCAAACTTCAAATTTTCAATTCTGGTTTTGATACTGAATCCATCCTGGCTAAATTCCTTCAGCTCTCTGTGTCTCAGGCCTACCATCTTTCGTGAAAAGGTGGAATGAAGACTGAACATGCTATGGCTATCCCAGACCATGGTACATCATGGCAGACAGATGGAGAAAATGGATCATACAGACTCCTTAGAACTGCTGGTGCAATAAAACCCCTCAATTGAAATATTTCAGCAAAATTTGTCTAGGGTAAGTAACACTAAAACCATTCTGTGAATATCCAATTGGTCTTTTTCAGCCTCTCCTATTATTAACACCAGTCCTGCTACACTCTCTCATGACATCCCCTTGTTAATCATCTTACCCTATTGAAAATGGACTGTTTGTACTCCTGCCCTGCCCTGTGGAAGCTGCCTTCACTGCCACTGTTAGCCAGGATTTACTAGATTTGATTTTTCCCCGTGAATGAGAGCAAAAGAAAAAGGTCTACTGACTTGAGCAGCAGCAGCAGCAGCAACCCCTGTGGTTCAGCTGCCTCCTCCCTGCTAGTTTGAGTGTCAGCAGAAACCCACTCCCTGCTGAGCAAAACAGCTCAGCTTTAAAGCATCTCTTAATCCGAGTTAGAAACTCCTGCATGTGAGCAGGAGTCAGCTGGGGTGAACCTCAAGCTACCAGTGCAGTGAAGACAACTCCAACTTTTATCTGCTACAGATATTCTTCTTGTTACAGCCTCTCATAAGGGGTTCTAAAATTGCACCAGTCAGATTTCTTTTGTCAAGTCTTTTCTCAAGGTTCAAAAGAGCTCTGAGAGCAAGAAGGGAACCAGTCTCCATCATCATATCACCTTCCTGCACAATACTGCATTTGAATACAGTTCAGCTGTTTTGTTCTTACATCCTTCACAATGTCCAAGTAAGTAACACAGAGCTGAAACTCGTTATTCTTTCAGTGTACCACTACATAGAATCATAGAATAGTTAGGGTTGGAAAGAAACTTAAGAGCATCCAGTTCCAACCCCCCTGCCATAAGCAGGGACACCTAACACTAAACCATGTCACCCAAGGCTTCATCCAACCTGGCCTTGAACACTGCCAGCGATGGAGCACTCACAACCTCCCTGGCCAACCCCTTCCAGTGCCTCACCACCCTAACAGGAAAGAATTTCTTCCTTATATCCAATCTAAACCTCTCCTGTTTAAGTTTGAACCCGTTACCCCTTGTCCTGTCACTGCAGTCCCTAATGAAGAGTCCCTCCCCAGCACCCCTATAGGCCCCCTTCAGATACTGGAAGGCTGCTAGGAGGTCTCCACGCAGCCTTCTCTTCCCCAGGCTGAACAGCCCCAACTCTCTCAGCGTGTCTTCATATGGGAGATGCTCCAGTCCCCTGATCTCATCTGTCATCTCACATTCCTGTTTAACAAGGAGCCATCTCCACTGTGTCTTTGATGAAGAATACTATTGCAAAGAACATAAACAGCTTTCCCAGCATCTCTTTGTCCTGAAATGTTCCTTCTGCTGCTAGATTATGGAATAAATTCAATATTTCCACGAGTTCCTGTTTCCAATCCATGAGTGAACAGTGTGTTCTCGTGTCTTTAACTATGTGTTCTTCAAACTGTCTCCTAAATTGCAGGCATTAAAGCTCTCTTCCTGTTTCCTGTTCTTCAAAATGCCAGTTGAGCTGGGATGAGCTCTTACACCTGCCACTTAAACACAGCATTTAGTGTGGTCTAAGCCTTGAGCAGGTTTGTTTTGGAATAACAAACCTGAAGTTTAGAACCTGAAAAAGGGATACAGACCTGTTCCAGGTGCCTTTAGACCTGCAATACAGGACTTTTTTTCTGTCTCCCTCTCTCAAGTTGTACTCCTGAGGAATTAAACATCCAGCTTTTCAAGGCAGGAGGGTCTATGTGTTAAGTTGTGTTACCCAGCAGTGACATGCTCTCCCTGCAGGTGAGCTGGCATTTCATCTTTTAGTTTCCTGAACTATTAAAACATGCGAAGTTTTTGCCAGCTCAGTTTAGCTGATGAACAGCTGCTGAGAGGAGAATGCTCTTCATTTATAGAGCAATGTCATTTTACAAATATTGATAACTGTTTTCCAGGAATGGCTTAAAACTATATAGATTAAAGAATAGCCTTGATGAGTCTGCTCTAGGGAATATGTCAGAACAGCTCTTGTCACAAAAATCTTTAAAATGAACAAGCTTTACATTTCATGTCTCACCTATTTCTGCCTTATTTTCTTGCCACAGCAAGTAGGGACACTAGTACAGGCAGGTGCTGAACACAGGGACTGAATAGCAACACACCGGTGGACATTCTCCTCCTACAGGCATGGAAAATTTGGTAGCCATTCAGAGCTGCTATTAAATTTAGGATCAGACTTTGCTGAACTTGTCCTACTCATCAGTTCTAACCTTGCTTTTATCTGCGCAGCACTTCACACCTTCCCTCTGCAACATCAGCCTTTTGCTTTCAGTCTCTCCTTACACCCTGATAACCTTGTAACTGTGATGCTAATCAGAATATGGGAAGATACAAGCCAAGGAAGATTCAGACAGAAAATCTGGAGGCTGGCCAGAATAACCAAGAGACAGGCAGATTGCTTACTTAAGGAATCAATAACAGTTTAGGACACTGAGGCACTACGAGGATCACAAAGTAAGTCTTCCTTTGCAGTTGTTACTTTCATAACACCTTGATGAGACATATCAGTATATGTGGGATATTAGGTTTTCTAATCCCAGCTGTGGTCTCTTCCTCATAAAACTGTAGGCCTACCCATCCATCAGCATTTTTTAGTATGGCATATATACTTCTATATGCCTCTATCTGCCACATCACCTCACATGCTAACTGAATACAATACAACTGTCACCACCATACTGGAACAGGTCTACCCAGGCACGGAGGCACTCCAGTGTGAACTGGCATGCTGCTGGGAAAGCGCTGCTCTGAGAGCAATTTGCCCACGGTTACAACATACCAGGAAGGAAAAAAAGCCACCCAACAACTCATTTGCACATATAAGGCTTTTCTCCTCAGTTAGAGGAGTGCAAATGCCAGGCAGCCTTTACATTGTCTCCAACAGTTCGGCCGATTATCACATCTCTAATTCCAGTTCACACACTCCACACAGCACTTTCTTATTATGGATGTGCTGCTGACATGTACAAAGACCGATTAGATAGTTAGACACAAGCCAAGGAAATAACAAATACACAACTCCACTTTTCAGATAATTAATTTACTGTAGGCTTCTTTGTGCAGTTGAATTTGTCTTCATAGATTGATCTCTGCCCTTTCTTAGCAAAAGAAATTTCCAGCCATTGAGTTAAATCTTCCAGACAGATAAATCACATCACAATATTTTTCAGGTTTATAATTTTCCCATCCGTTAGACCGACTATCCTTGTCCTGTCTAACTGGTCACTTATGGGCTGTGCTAAAGGCAGCTTCATAATACAGAGGTGCAGACATGAGTCGATGCTATACACTGCAGTAGATGACCAAGGGTTTCTACTGACCAGCCTCGAAGAGGACTCAATAAAACTAGACAAGATGCAGAAAAGGTTGCTAAGCATGATTGTTATGGAGTAACACTTCAGTTTAGGAAAAGATGAGTGCAGGGAAATGGTATGATGGACACCTATAAAATCAGGCATGGGATGGAGATGGCAAACAGGAAAGGGAGCATCAGATGAAAGCAGAGGGTGGGAGGCTCAAAAAAAAAAATATGAGGAAATACTTGTGATATATTCTTAAACAGCGGAACAGGTGCCTCTGTATGTGCTAGAAGTTTGGATTTGAAATGCAATTGGACAAGATCCTGGGAGAAAATCTCATCACGGTCTGCCAAACACTAGCTTTAGCTCAGTATGTGAGCCACAAAGTGCTGGAGGTCGGGACAGTACAATGGGAAACATCCTGATGTTCTTGTCCTGTTCTTATACTACTCCCTGTACTTGTGTTACTGGCAATTGGTACAAAAAGAGACTAATCTGGGTGGATAACTGGCCTGACCTGGTACATTTGTTCTTGTGTTCTACCTGAAAATGACATTCAAAGCAGTAAATAATAGTTATGTAATCTCACACCTAAGCAGAAGTTGCCTTTATTCCAGTGCCATTCACTCTCTGATTATGACAAAACATTTGATTTTCTATAGCCTAAACTTCACATTTGTAAAATGATACTAATGGTGCCCATCTTTTAAAGATATTCTAAGATTGAGTGAATAACACAATAACCCATGCTATTAACCAAAACCTAGCAGCCACCTAAGTGTGTCGGTATGTGCAAGTGCTCAAGTCCAAATAGTCAAGGGTCTGTGAGAAGGCCTTAAAACAAGATGCAGGAAGACACCAGACATTAAATGTGATTTTCAGAAGCTCCAGCTGTTACTGAATATTTAATGCATTTTGAGGTCCAATCTTCCTTTTTGTGTTTATTTAGGAATTTAGAACAGGGAAGCTCAGGCTGCTGTTTTCAGAAGCCTGAAGAGTCAAGTCCAAATCTACGTGGCCTGTTTATGGTTATGAGATGTTGCGACAGCAGTGACAGGATGAAACCTGCTTGATTCCTGACTCCTATCAGGGAAGTTAGGGACAAAAAAGCAAGCTGGAATTGCAACTCCTGCAATGCAGAGGAGACAAATCCAAATCACCTTTAAACACAACACTTGGATAAGCCATGTCAGCACAGCAGCAAAACTTGCCTGGGAAGCAAGGTAAGTTACAAACTCCATTAGAGGGCAGTTAGGAACTACTATTCTCCTTTAAATTAGATATTAGCTAATCTAAAGTTGGCTTCTGTAGTTATTTTGCACAGCAGGAACTGCAGTAGAGGCATACTATTGTCGATGTGGTTACCCAGGGTTGATGCAGTGCCACAAAGCTACCTTGGTAGCTGGTCAGCTGCAGTGAGACTCATGATATTTCCCATCTCCACACAGAGAAAAACAACCCTCTGCTGTTATGATTTCTTCAGTCTAATTCTTTCCTAGTTTAGGCTGACTTACCCCTTCATGCTTGTAGCCTCACAGATCTAGTTTTCAGCTGAGAGCAAGCACCAAGTATATCATTCCAGGTCCTGACCAGCCACCAGCTCCCTTCAAAAGAGAAGCAGCATCTCTTGATCTCCCAGATGCTTTTGTGATTAAATTTTAAAGAGCTCTGCTCACTCATGGCTTTTGTAGTAGGCTTTCATTTCAGCTGGCAGCATGCTTCCATAACATAGTAAATTCTCTATGAGTCTCCATGGTTAGGATTACTTTTCTCAGTCTCATTGCAGTTTTTATGTGTTAGTCTCCTAAGTCGCAAGGTTAGTTTACACTGCTGGGTTTTCTTGTAGGGAACTTGCTACTTTGCTATGTGCTCTGTATCAGACTGATGCTTATTTGGGGAAAAATTTGCAATGAATTACAGCAGAAGCCTTGGTTTTCCACACATCAGTTTCAAGTTCAAATAGACTTCATCTATAATTTTCCCTATTACCACTTCCAGGAAGGATCTCCATAAAGTTTTAAAGAAAGAGCTGGTTGATATAAAGGAAAACTCTGGTATCATTTTAGGAAAGATGAAAATAAACCCAAATTTGACAGCAATAGAAAGTTGTCATCTGCTCTGTGGTAAGGAGAGGATGCTTATTGCAGCTCAGTGGAAACAGCAGCCTCTTTAGAGGCAGAAGAAGCACTTCTAAGTGTCCTGCTATCTAAGAGAGGTAAAAAGCCATTCACTGCTGCAGTTCACTTGCTTTCGTACAGCAAATCTTGTGTCTGTACCAAATCTGCTGCCAGGCTGAAGCTGGAAGTAAAAGCACTAAACAAGGGAATTTTTGCCTTTTGGTGCATTTAGTGCTATCACCTCCAGTAACAGCAACTAACATCTCCAGAAGACTTGGCTGACTATGATTGTATAAGTTTTTGAATGAGCATGTACAGTGATCAAGATTCATTTGTTCTCATCTCCTTGTTAATGGTGGTGTATTAGAGACATTCGTCCAAACATGCCTGCTGATGAAGCTCTTGCTCCCCAAAATACAGTGACAAAGGGGCAGTCATGCCTGAGGGAGGCTCATGGGCTTTGCATCACAGGACTTTTTCAATGAATGACTTTCTTCTGTTTAAAACCTGCTACTTTTCTACTTTCACACCTTCATGCTGTTTGGGAATGCACTTAGGATTTCTAATTACTTTACACTACAGTTCCTTCACAGCTCCAAAGCTGATTAAAAAGAGCACCCAGTGAAGAAGTGAATATGGGTCAGATCCCCAGATGGTGTACAAGTAGTGGATCTCAAGTGAGGTAACGAAATGTACTAAGACCAATTCTACTTTCTTACCTTACAATAATATGCTTTAAGCTTGAAAAGAATGGTGGGATTTGAGGGTCGGTACCGTCTCTAACCCTTCACCTCTGCAGAGGTATTGTCCTGAGATAGTGCGTGTCACCATCAAAAGCTGCTTATCTTATTTCTAGGAAGATGAAATAAATACAAAAAATACAATTCATACTACTAAATAAAAATAAGAATCTGAGTATACAGGGCAGGGACAGTTGAGTACCTACACGTTTTAATAGCTGCTATGTCTGCAAACTGTCAGCCCAAAAAGGCCATTAAAATAATCTGGCTCTTTATCAAGAGCAAACTCTTACTGACTGATAATGCTGAATACATGATCCTAATTCCAGTCATCTCTGGAAGCTAAATTAACCCTTCCCTGAGCATCATACACACTGCCTGTGATATATGAGCTGTCTTCATGCAAATTCGGTTCTTTTCCCATCAAAGGCATTTTCAGTGAATTCTGTAGCTCCTTAATAAGCTTTTCATCTTGTTGCTATTTTGCCTTCACACCTACTGCCCTATCTTCACAAGGATTTATTCTATTCCCTTCAGATGTAAGCACTAGTTGGGTTTGGAGGAAAAGTAAGATCAAGCATCATTTGAACTTCCTTTACAGAGAATCCTGTCTCTATCAAGTGCCAAAACACTCAACTCCTATTAACTTCAAGATGCTTCAGTGACAACTTTGCTAGCAGCATTCAGCTTTTTGCAGGTTTGCATCTCCTCACAGAGTTCTGCAGATACGAATAACAATTTCATAAATAAGTAGAGATTTTGATAACTTTTATGTAAGAGCACAGGAGGCTATCAGGTCTAATGACAGAGCTGCAGATCAGCTTACTTGGAAGATAAGATCCTTTACACATTCTAACCAAAGATAAGCGACATCCCACATGGTTTTCAGCATCCTCTATGTGCTGGGTGAAAACTGCAAACACATCCCTCTGATAAGCTAACACTTCAAACCCACTGACACAATGGGGTTCTGGATATACAGATTCCCCTCAAATATTTGTTTTACATGATAGACTATTTGTAAGAGGTTTCAAATGCTGCAGCCTTCAGTCAATAGCTGACTCTACAGCTCTTGCTATCACTGCCCCTTTTGATATCCTTTGATTTTCTTTCCTTGGGATCAAGGTGATCTATTTTTAGTGCAGAGACTGGTTAAGTGAAGAGTTGCTATAGTGACACATAGCTGATACAAACCAAGTCCCACAGCAATTCCTCTGGCTGGTAAATGAACATGACCTAATGTGGGGCAGTGGTTGGAGGTGCCCAGACACTACTCAGCTCAGGGGGGCATTAATAACTGCCCACAACTCTCATGGTGATGCTTAATGTAAATGAAATAGCCAGAAGTTAGCCTGGGTGTCTTGTGTAGGAAACACACCTCTTGCTGCCTTTGTTGGCCCAATAAATGAGTTAGCGATGGTCTTCACAGTGATCTCCTGCTGCTGCTCTGCTGATATAAATCAGCTGTACAGGCACCACTAGCTGACTCTACCCAAAAACTTCCTCTGTTCTTGAATATCCATCAAACCAAGAACAATATTATGCCAGCATTGAGAATTGGGTGTGAAAAGATGCACAGTCAGGACATTTGCAGCTTCAGGTTTCCTTGCAACTGAACAACTGAGCATCACAGAAATGTTGATTGGAAAGCATGACTGCGGGGCTCTTCTCCAGTGTCCCACTCAAAGCAGGTCTGATATTAACCAAGACCAGGTCAGCCATGACTTTGGCTAGCTGAGTCTTGAAAATCATTAAGGATGGAGATCCCACAACCTCTCTAGATTACCTGTCACATTACCCTCTTGAGGGAGCTTTTACTAACATCCAGTCTGACTCTCCTCAGACACAAGCTCTTATATTTTAATCCTTCTTTTACCATCTGCCACTACTAAGAAGAGTTGGGCTCTACCACCTTTGAAATTGCCCTTCAGGTGTTTGCAGGCTGCTTCTCTCATCCTTTCATCACAGACCCCCAGACATCTGCTCTAGGTCCCAAAATATCTTGGTAGTCCTCCAGGGAAACCCTCTCCAGTTTCCCAGTTTTTCTGATGGAGCACCAGAAATTTGACACTCTTTTTCAGATGCAGCCCACCAGCACCAGATGGAGCGGGATGATAACCTCCCTTGACCAGACTGCTCCATTCCTCTTAACGCAGCCCAGGATGTGGTTCACCCTATTCCTAATGACAGCACATTTTTGGGTCATTTTCCAGATTATATCCACAACAACCCCCAAATTCTTCTCACTGGGAGTCAGTCATCAGTGCCCAGCAGGTACTACTGCTGCATAGACACACCTCACCAACCAGCTTACCAATGAACATTATCAGTCCCAATACTGATCCCTGGATGTTGACCATGCCTAAATTCAGGTATGTGCCCTGGGAAATGACAGCATTATTGCAGCTTCTCATCTTTTTAAGTCAGTCATTCTCTCAAGAAGACTGGTACAATCCTCACTTCTGAACACCCACAAGACTTTTGTTACCATTACTGCAGCAAGAGCTTCTCCATTGCAAACTTTTCATCTCCCTCATGTCTCCAGTGGACTTTCCATCTCATTTCTCCCTCATCCATATTTCTTAAAGGGATTTCTTGCCCTATTCTTGTTTGTTATCTCCAATTATAATACATACAAGCAGCAGGGATGGCACAAATCATCTGTTCCTCTCCAGGAGCATTGCCTGCCAGGAAAGGCAGGATCGTCACAAGAATCCTATACATCTAGAATCCTAATACACTATCGTAATTCTTGCACTGACTGAAGTAAAACCATGGGGCCAGATGGGCAGGATCTGTTAAACAATCGAGTGACTGTAGCTCTATGCGTGTCAAAAGGGTCCTTGCTACCCAACAGAGAACACAGCACTGGGAAGCAGCTGTTTTCCAATGCCTGGAAAAAACTCTGAAGACACAATAGGATGCTCTTAATTAATGTCAGCTAATTCTATTATTCCTCCTCTAGCTTAATTGCCCTGACTTTATCAGAGAAGGGGCAGAAAAGGACAGGATGGGAACTCTTCAGTGCAAGTGTGCGATGCAGCACTGGGCTCCATCCTTAAACCAAGTAAGGCTGTGTGACCTTTCTGGCACGGAGAATTCAAGCTTTTAAGCCAAGCCTGCCAGGCGCACAATGATATCTCACAGAGCAGCCCTTCATCTCTCAAGACCTAAGCCTTTGCATTCAGAATGACTCTGCAATGACAATAAAATGGCTAAAACAATTTTGAGGTGTTAAATCCCACCACTTGGAGCACTTTTAAGTACTCAAACTGCTTTTAGGTTGAACAAGAATAAAGGTGAAAGTAGAAAACAGCTGAATCCTGGTAATTCCTGAGATTTGCTGATGCAATACACCTGACAAACAAACTGCCTTAACAACATCTTTGACATTGCACTCTTGGGCAATTCACTGAAACTTTGAGCAAGGAGGCAATAGTCCAGAACATTAATTTCTAGTTAAACAAATGTGCCCTCCATCTAAATGCCTTTGTCAAGTGGAATTTTAGGCTGTGAAAACAGATTCTGGCTTGCTTTTAAAGCCTGGCAACAGGATTTGTAATATAGATGCATGGAAATATAAATAAATTGTGGTCTAGCTTAGCCCATTCAAATCAACTAGAAAGTCAGTGTAGGGTAACAGCTTCTCATACAGCTATTCTTCTGAAAGTCAGAGCCCTAGAAAAGTGCAAGTGAAAGAAGGAGGGGAAAAAAGTCACCCCTACACTATTCCCCTCCAGTGCAATAGAGATGTGAGAGGATGCACAGAAATCAGTAATTGTAGTGATTTTTGGTATGTCAGTTGTAACCCTCCAGCATCCATCATGAGGGCACGCCAGGCTGTGTTCACTAAACTGAAGTATCATATAAGAAAGCCTTCTCTACATTATTTTCACCTCATAAATGAATCAGCTAGTTAACTATATTACAAGATGTCCTGGGTTCAGCAGTTGCAGTCAGTTTTTCTTCTCTTTAGTAGCTGGTGTTTTGACTTAACCCGGGAACAAGGCTGATAAGGCCGATGTTTTTGGTTGTTGCTGAGCGATGTTTGCCCTGACCAAGGACTTTGTGAGCCTCATGCTCTGCCGGGGAGGAGAGGAAGCCGGGAGGAAGGAGGGACAGGACTGTACTGACAGGACCAAACTGACCAAAGAGGTATTCCATACCATAGCACGTCATGCCCAGGA
>NDXB01000649.1:0-28103 GCA_002631895.1 Agapornis roseicollis | reverse complement strand
TGCTATGGTATGGAATACCTCTTTGGTCAGTTTGGTCCTGTCAGTACAGTCCTGTCCCTCCTTCCTCCCGGCTTCCCTCCTCCCTGGCAGAGCATGAGGCTCACAAAGTCCTTGGTCAGGGCAAACATCGCTCAGCAACAACCAAAAACATCGGCCTTATCAGCCTTGTTCCCGGGCTAAGTCAAAACACCAGCTACTAAAGAGAAGAAAAACTGACTGCAACTGCTGAACCCAGGACAGGGCTTAAGCTAGTTCACTAAACGCAGTCACATCATCCCAAGATTGCAAATCTGTAAAGCAGGTTCTTAGATCAAGTGAGCTGTTCCAAGTCTTTTGAAGCCTCAGTAGGCTCTTGATTTCTTCAGAGCATTCAAGTTCCCTGCAATGGAGATATGCAGAGAAATGTGTCTGCACCATCACAGCTAAAATCACGTGGGGCCACTTTAAATTCACTTTTTCCAGTGGAGACATGCACTTTTCTATGTTCTGTCTCAAACTGTATAAGTTTTTGTGGTAACAGGATGTTGTCACATTGTAAGTAACTGCTTCACCTCAGGAATAGATGAGGACTGTTTGTGTAAGCACAGCTGGGAAGTAAAACAACATAGAAATACATTAAAAACCATATATTTAATGATTAATTAGATCTTTTTCTGTAGGTTATTATTGTCTGTGTGTACATGTGTGCATATATAGAATATAAAGTCATGAGCTCATGTAACCCATTTTGACACAATTTTTGCATTACATTAAATGCCCGGTATGTTTCCATCAGGGTGCACAGTAGATGGTTGAGCCAGACAGCACCAGCTGTGCAAGGCTCTCTGATGCTTTGAGGCAACACTTGTAGCCTACTGTGCTGTTCTTGTCTTTGCTAGGAATCATTGGAGGACTGACAAGTGTAATAACTTCAACTGTGGAAGGTGTGAAGACCGAAGGAGGTGTCAGTGGCTTCATATCAGGCCTTGGCAAAGGACTGGTGGGCACAGTAACCAAACCTGTAGCTGGGGCTCTGGACTTTGCATCGGAAACTGCACAGGCAGTCAGGGACACGGCAACTCTAAGTGGCCCCAGGTCAGTGAGCAGTTTATGTTTTTGGTCAATAATACTGTGAAAATGTGTATTGATACCTGCTGCAACTTCTGGTCTGGTTATCTTTCTTTACCCCAGAAAACAATAGCTTAATCAAATTTGCTATGAGCCATTATTAGGGATGTAGCCCAGTTCGTTCAGTTTGCTTTTTTTGTAATAGATGGCATTACTATAGCAAGAGTGAGATTTGAACAGAAAAACAACAACATAAAATAGGAATTATTCAGCTACAGCATTAGATGAAAGCAAAATTTTCAAAAGGCTATAGGGAATGACATTAAACTTCTACCTTGGAATCCTTACGCAGAGTTGGAATGGAAGAGTTCTTCTCCCTCCTCTACCTCCCGCTTCCACTTAGCTGTGTAGACAAACAGTTTGAAGAATTATGGTATCAATACAGTGTTACCTTCTAATTTTCATTTAGTACAGTGTTTCTCACTTACAGGAAGTGTGGCTAATGCCCTTATGTCCACAATAATGTCCTGTTTACCTCTATGTGTGTGGGTGTTGTGTGTCAGCACATCAGGGCAGAGGCTTTGTCTTACTTCCTGTGTTTGGTTACAAGCTTCATTTGCTCTCTACAAAATACAATGATTATGTTTAAAATAAATGGATGTTCATTAGCACTGACTGTGAATGTGGAAGAGGGAAAGGGACAAGTTCCAGAAGGGCTTCTCTGAGAGATTCTTCTTCTTACTGTTTGTTGCCAGGAGTCTACTTTGTATGAGACTACTATGCCAGGAAGTCCTGATGTATGTACGTGAGGTCTTGTGTGCTGAAGAAGTGAAAGACAAACCCAAGTACATTTTATTGTCAGAAAGTTAGAGACTGTTTGCAAAATGTTGGGGTTTCTTGTCTTCCCATTTGGCTTTTCCATTTCCTGTGTTTTATTATGCCTCACTTGGAGTCCTGGCATGCCCATTGTCAGCATTTCAGTAAAGAACAATGAGGTTGATGAAGTGTGAGTGAGGTGCAGGAAGCTTTGAAGAATGAACCTAAGTGTACTTTGCTGTGAAAATGGATGTGTTCACATGTGTACATGTTCTGTATTTGGTACTTAGCTTGATTTGTAAAACCAAGAGGTCAAGGATACAACTTGGTAAGTACATGTGCATAGAGAGAGTTACACTTAAGTGCATCCCTGAGAAACCACATCTACTGTTTTGCTCATATGTGTCTTAATTTTGTTACTGTACAGGTAGGTTGATTGATTGATTCAGAGGTGGGGAGAAACACACCTGGCTGTACTGTTAGTCTTAGTAGTTGAGCTGTGGTTTTATTATTGTTTGCTTCAACACACACACACTTGAAATTCATGTTTGACATACTTCTGTGACATACAACCTCTACACAGTAGCAATGACGTTATCAATGGTTGACATTAGACAGCAGCTGGCAAAGGGAGAGCCTCCAACCACCTTATCTCTTGTGTTTGCCTGTGTGACACATTTCCCTTTACCTTGTTCACTGTCAGTTAAGAGATGAGGATAAAACGGATGAGCTGAACCACAGTTTTGCTTCCACTAGATTCTGAAATACTGTTGTCATAGATGAGCACAGTGAACTGATTTTAATGTCTGCATATGTCCTGCAAAAAGATTCTGACACAGCAACCTTTTACAAGTGGAAACAGAACAAAAAAGAAAGAAAACCCTTTTTCAGTTACTTCTCCAGTCTGCAAAATCTGATGACAACATTTCTTTGGATAAACAAACGTACTTGAGAATATGTTGGTAATGTAGGAAGGGGGGAAAAAAACAAACCCAAAGCCACACCACCACCTATAAGCAACTTTGTGCTCATGTTTTGTTTAGTAATGGGGGGAGGGATGAGAGGAAAGGAGGGAGAACGTGCTTACATAATGGAACAACAAAATTTTTCTTTTGGGAATATAAAAAAACCCCAAACCAACAAAGGATTTGTACGTGTTTCAGGCTGCTGTGTACCACTATCCCCCTGCCGCATTGGTTAACTGTTCAAATATGCGTGGTTTGGAATCAAAGCCGAACAGTGTTCCAGGCCCAAGCTGCTGGCTTCCGTTGAACAGAATGTTTTTGCATGCTGGGCTGTGTAGGCTTCTCCAAACTAAGTACACAGCACCAGCTAACCCTGGAATGTCTGCTTATGGTGGTAACTGACTCTCAGGCTCATTCTGAACATTTGAAGAACCTGAGTTAAAAGTGGGTAAGAGCGGCCTCACGTTATCTGGAGACTGTGTGCAGGTTTCCAGTATTGGCGCAGAGTTGCATCAACCAGTTAATTGCAGTTGCATTTAAGTAGCACGATGCATAGCCCTAAATTACAGGCCCCTTGCAAACCTCTACTGACATGGTTGATTTTTTAAAAAACCCTCAATTTAAGCTGCTTGACTTCAACCAATCAGTTTTGGGTGAGATGAAGAATTTTAATTGATGTTGTAGGTTTTCCTTAAAGGCACATTCTAATTCCAGCTAAGTTACTGAATTGAATAGAACTCTGAGAAAGACTCTGTAGCTGGTGTTACTGTGATGCTGCTACAAAGACACAAGTCTCTTTTGGCTTCAGAATGTGCTGGTTTGTGTTGCTTGCACAATCCATGTGTGTGGAAAATGGAGCCAAACTAATAGGGCTGAGATGCAGACAATGACTTTATAGCTGAGGGTGGTAGTGGAAAAGGCAATGCGTTTATGGTGCAAGAAAGTACTTTTTAAATGTGACTTTAGGCTGGACTTTTTCAAGGCTGATCTTATAACTTATTATGTAATCATATAAATTATTATGCTTGTTATTTATGAGTAAAGCTGCCTTAATACTTCTCAATTTTAATGTAGAGGCTAGCATAAAAATAGTTGTGGCAATGCAGTGTACATCTAATGACTGGGACTCGACACCTTTATTTGAGTGGGGTTTATGTGTTCCAAGTGCACCAGTGTCACATACAAGAGTTCTGATTATTTCCATATTGGTCATATACTGCCAAAAGTTTTAAAGGCCAGTTCAGAACAAGAAATCTGTTATGTCTCTGGATATGCTTGGAAAGCTTGCTCCTGGAAATGTTTTAAGTTCTAGTGCAGCACAAGGAAAGAACATTTATATTTAGACATGTGTCTAACTTACCTAGTAGTGCAGGAAACTGCCATCACAGCTTTCTCTCAGGCTTCTGCCAGGTCAGTGCAAGTTGAAGATTAGTCCTGAACTGTTGCGGCAGTTAGTGGTGTTTTCTGATAATCACAAGGTGAAACTTAGAAGTAAGGAGGTAACTTCACAACCTACCCAATTCAAATGAATTCTGTCAGTGAACTAGACTGTGTTAGTAAAGAACAGTTTGGGCTGGCAAGCCATGAATGGGCACAGAAAACTCTTACATAAATATTTGTTTCTTTTAGCTGTACTCCATCTGGAAAGCAGTAGCCTGTGCTCATTGTTCTTTAGTTCCCCACTTCCATGTCATCACTCAGAAGTGTGCAGCCAGGCTGCAAAGTCTGAGACAGTGTCAACAGCATGTGTTTTTTTGGTTGGCTGTGCATCCATTTCTGTGAGCTGTGACTTTGATTGTAATGTCAAAAGCAGTAGAGTTGAGAGGATGAGCATCAGTGGTACTTAGAAAATCTGGACCTAATTATATGGAACACCAGCTCAGCTTATATACTGCACAGTATGTCCTCAGGGTTCTCAGGTTTTATAGATAAATATGGTTTGACCCTTAACACCTCTGTATGTGTCACAAATTCTGTCATGACAACTAGACTTGATCTAGGTCTGACTTCAAGAGTCTTCACAGTAACATCAGATGTGTATGGGCCATGACTATGGTGAAGGAGGTATTATTCTTCTCCTGGTAAGTCCTTCCTAAGATTTTCATAGTAGAAACCAGAGAGAAAATGTATTTATTAGCTGATACTCATTGTGCTGTGTGAATCTGGAAATGCTACACAAGACAGCTTAGCTGATTCATCGCTCTGATCTGTGAATGACTTGGGCAGTATGATTTCTTTGATATCCTTTTTCCTCTTTTCCTGATGGGATATCAGGTTTTTATAATGATCTGGTTTCTTTTGAACAGGTTTGTCCATTTCATTCCTGTGGTACTCTGTCAAATGGCTGTAGGTGTTGGCTTTTCCTCAGTGTTGGCCCCACCTTCAGTCACTGTCAAACTTGACTTTATGGTTTCCATTCTCCTGTCCTTAGTGCATGCAGATTCTTTTATTGCTGTAGTTGAGCTGCTTTGAAATCCCCCCAGTCTGTAATTTCCCATAAGCACTGCATGAAAAGTGACTGTCACATCCCTGCTCTGTGACAAGCTGTGCTCTGCAAGTCATCCAGGCCTGTGCTGGCTGGGTTTACTGCCGTATCAAATTGCAAACCCATACCCAGTTGTCTGCTCATTGTTTTCTCTCAGGTTTTTTCCTGTATGTTGTTCTGTTTTACTGCTTTGCAGTTATCTCCTTATCATTTCATACTTGTGACTGCATTATTTTTCCCCAGATGAACCAGGTTGCAATTTTGTAGGTTGAATCCTATTTCATTTCCTGCCATATTTCTGGCCTCTTCAGGTCCTTTAGTACTTCACTGTCCTCAATGGAGTTTTAAAAGCCTCTTCGTTTGTCCTCTCTGTATATGACCTTAAATGCTGCCTTTACTGGAGCCCTGGCATTAGGCAGGCCTGGTTTTGTGCCCAGACATTTTGCAGCACCTCAGCAGACACCTCCCCTTTGAAACTTTAATCAGTTTCTGTTACCAGTTTTACTTGCTCAGGAGTCTTCTATTCACTTTTAATTTATCACTGGTAACTTTCTGTAGCTCTGTTCCTGAAATGTCTACTCTGGCTCACTGAGGAAGAGGGTGTAGATGTTCTTGGGGGGTAAGCTGTTCCTTAACCGCAGCCCAGCACCTCTTCAGTATGGACAATTTAACCTCATAGAATCATAGAATAGTTAGGGTTAGAAAGGACCTTAAGATCATCCAGTTCCAACCCCCTGCCATAACCTCAAAACCTTAAGGGTTTTTTTTCTTTCTGAAAATGCACCTCAGCTATTTTAGTTTCTTAACTAGAAACGAGAGAACTATCCAGCACCCAGAATGTGAAATGATTTCTAGGTAATAGAAATCAGATAGGTTGTACAGTGTCTTGGGTGACATGGTCTAGGGTGAGGTGTCCCTTGCCCATGGCAGAGAGGTTGGAGCTAGGTGATCTTAAGGTCCTTTCCAACCCAAACCATTCTATGATTATATAAATGGAGTTACCCTAAGAATGAACAGAAATGCTTCTCTGTTCCTTCTGCCTCTTCATTTGTTCCTCACTGCCATTTGACATGTCTGCCTTGTAGCTGTGACTGTGGTTTTCTTTCTTACAGCTTTCTGTAAGAATGATTTAATTTTTTCTTGCTTTTCCCCAGGGTTATTTCCAAAGCAATGACTCAGGTCAGAGAAGTGTGGTCTTTCCTAGACTATACAGCAGTAAGTCTGATGTACTGTACCCTAATAGGGCTTTTTGTCAGGGAAGTCTCAGGTAATGATTATATGTGTCTTGGAGTGGAATCCTGGCAGGACTGCTTTGCATGCCCACTCCACCAGTCTACAGCCCCTCAGAACTCTGTGGAAAGAATCCAAGCAGTTGAGGCATGTGGTTACTTTTCTGGAGTGCCTAAAATCGTAAGAATTGAGGATGGAGTGTTCTGCCATCTGACACTTGACTGCACTTCGCAATCTCTGCATACTCATACAGCAGAATTTGCTATGCATGATTGGAGAAAATGACTCTGTTGCATGTAGTTTTCATGACTAGCAAAGAAAGACAAACCTTTAAAACATTCATTTTGCTTAATAACATTTTATTGGAGAGTCTGTAATTCTAGAACCATATATATAAAAGTGTCACTATTTCAGAACCAGACGTTGGTTCATTGCAGGAGAGCACTGTTAGCAGCTCAGCACCCCCAGGAGTCCAGATGATGTGGAGATCCAAAGCTCTGTGCCAACAGAGCCCATTCCCTTTCCTTTTTGGTACCTGTCACGAAACCAAACTGTAATGTGTGTTGTGCATGACTAAAAATACCTTACTTTAGGCATGATTAATGTTTCCAGAAGCTCCTTTCTAGGTGTCTGCATTACCAGATACGATTGACGTTTGGAGTGTTCGTGAAATAAGTTGTTGTTACAGTTGGGTGTCTTTGTCCCCTGATTTTAACTTGACTCAATTGAACTATTTGGAAGGAGTAGAATTAAAAACACACAGTTCAAACTTACAGCATGCTTCATTAATGTTGTACTGCTGTGGTTACTTTCACATCTGCTGCATATGAATGTCCTAAGTAAAAGGAGGTTTTAGGAAAAAAATATCAATTACTGGCCAGTGTTAGACCATGTTTAGTTGTACAGGTCTTGCATTTTACATCTGTTAAGTAGATATAAAGTATTTACATACTTAGAGATCTATTAAGTAGTATCTTATGAGCTACACTTGGAGTAGTAGGGGCTGAGACAGGAAAACTTGGAAGCAAACACTTTAGCTGTTTGTAGAAAGACACTTTTTGAAGCCCAAGGGCTGCAGTTGCTGAGGTTCATAAGTGCTCCCTTCACACTGTAATTCTGGGGTTTAGTGCACCCTGCATATTAGCAAAGAAGCTCTGGATGGTTTAAATTCCAGTAGGGAGTGCTAAACATTTAGTTAAAGCTCGTGCAGTTTATCTGGCTTAAAGGCTTTTTGCTTTGCCATGTCAGAATGTATTCCTACTGCTACAACTGAACAAAAGCCTGGCTTAAGAAAACTGCTGGGTTCACCACTGGTAACGTGTGTAACATTGAAAAGGGAGGCTTTATGAGGGACCAAACTGTCGTTCTAAATGTCAGTATCTGTTTTGTAAGAAAGATTTTCCACTCAAACATAGTGTTTAACTTGACATTTGAGGGCAGAAAGATACCCTGGATGCATTCAGGCTGTTGATTAAGGACAGAAAGGGACAGAGGCACTGGTATGGAATGTTGTGAGGGGAAGAGTGAAAACTCAAGTGAATAATGGTGAGTAGTCAGATTAGGATAAAATGTGAAATTACATTTTCCTTTAAATGTCTACTCATTATTAGCAACAAATAATCTCAAAGAGATGAATGGATGCAGAGTTCTCACTGTGACAGTCACCCCATAACCAACATATTTACTAGTGCCTTGGTAAATTGCAACTAGAGCCAGGTATGTTCCTAACAGTGGGCAAAGGAACTTGCCTGGCTTTGGTGTTAATTGGGACTGCTTCTGTGGCTGAGTTCGGAACCGGAGCCACATAAGCTCCTGTTGCTGGAAATGAACAGTGTGGATACAGCACCTGCCTGTTGTCAAGGACAGTATTTAGCCATTGACTCAAAGGAATCCATCCAGACAGGAAGAAAACCGTATTTCCCTTGAAAATACTGCACATTTTGTCAAATTATCTTACATTTCAGCACAAGCTTTTGGTCACCAAGGCAAAAACATGAAAGGAACGCCCCTTTCTGTGCTGTATGTTTCCTGATTGCTGGCATTCATGTACTTTTAGATCCTCCTTACTTGGAAAGCCCTTTGCTAAACGGTGCTGCTGTTTTTGGTGTATTCTGTGGAGCAGAATAAACAAGTCTGCAGTGGCATCTCCTACAGTGGAATTGGAGAGACTTAGAGAAAGAAAAAAATTGAGGCTTTTGCATTAGCATCAGAACAAACTGGAAAGTCAACAAAGACCTGGCAATAAAGTACCCACAATTTCCATTCACAAATCTACTTGCTTGGAATTAGGTGGGATAAGTTGAAAGCGTATGTGCACCAGAAACGAACAAAAGCTTTATTCAAAACAGACGTGGCTGCTGGAATGTACCAGGACAAATCACCAGACTGTACTGAACCAGTTGGACTTGATCCCCAGACCTGAAAAAAGCTTAATGCACATTCTGTGCATTTTTATATTATCTTTTGGTCCTCTTACTAGTATTTTCAGTTCATAAAAATAGCAGGAAAGATGAAACTGGTGTAGTGGAACAGGAACCAGCATTTTGTCTATATGCTTCTTTCTAAAGCAGCAGTGGCAGGAGTTGCTGGCCAGGGCACTGACCACATCTGTGCCACAGGGGTGATGGGCCTTTTGGCCATTCATTTTATTAGTCCCAGTGGTGATGAAGGTGAGCACAAACAACATCTGTACTGGGTAATTTTGTGTTATGCACATACCCAGTAAGAGTCCTTGGAAGAGTCTGTATATGTGTTTGTTTCTCTTGCATGTATTGGGAACACCATCTTTCAAGTTGTCTTTCCATTTGCTCTCACTCTACATTATTTTACCTGAGATCATGTTAAAAGGTTTCTTTACGTCCTTGATTTTCTGACCTGTATCAAGGAGTGGCCTTTGAATTACCACAGTGATAAAGCTGGGAGTAGATAGCATTTGAGCATGCTTGCAAGTGGGCTTTTTCCATTCTGAGATGTAGGAAATGTTTGTAATATACAAAATGAAAATCTGTTCTACATACTGTATTTCTACTAGTTTTGTGTCTTACTAGAATTACTTGCCACGTCCTCCTCCCAGGAATAAATACTCAGGCATCAGGTTCTTTGAGGTTACTCCATGTGTTTAAAATGGTAGAAATACTAAACCCTGTGGTTGGTCAGGTACTGTTTGTCTACTGACAGCTTTTATTTTCAAATTAGAAGGTAAGGCATTGCTTCAAAGCAAATACCACTTCTAAGCAGTATTTCAAGGCACATTAGTTGAGTTTCATATTTATGTAGTAATTACAGGCTTATGTGAAGCGAGGGACCTTGTGGTGAAGTATGTACTAAGGTGCTGCTGGACTCTACCTGCTTCTAGGCAGACCTTCCCTTTGTCATTAGTGGTGAGGTTTTCTGCTCAGCCCTAGTCTGGTGTCTGTAGATGGGAGCCCAGGGCCTGCTGGGATGGGGTTTTACACTTGTGCTGTCCTTTTGCCCTTCCACTGAACTCTTTTCATTTCAGTCATGAGCAAACAGTCAGTGCCTGAACTAACAACCCTGCAATCCTCCAAAGCACGCCTCGCTTACAGTACCAAACAAAGGGAGGCCCGCGTGGGCCGGCCCAAGCCAAGGAATGCAGCTTCGAGGTTCTGCTCCATAAATTTAACCAGCACGACAAAAAGGAGATAATATGAGCCTTCGTGATGATCTGAAAGGGGGAGGTTTGTGTCCCATTGATTGCGGTCTGGCCTATTGCCAGGCCCCAAGCCTGACCGACAGTTGAACCATATCGTTAAGGCGTGTAATACAGCTCAAGTCTTGTACAGCAGCCAATGAGTACATATCCAGAGGGCAAAAGTTTATAAAGAGTTGAGGCTGTCCTGTTTAACCCTCTCACACTGCATGTAATATATACGGCTGCCATTCAGAAATAGTCACATTGCCATAAAAATGTAAACCTTCAACTTTCTTTACTTGGGGAAAAAAAAATCCATGTGTGTGTGATTTGGGGCGTGCAGCAGATTTATAAAGTGATCCGAGAAAACTGGGTTTTATTTAAAAAAGGAAAAATCAATCCAACCCACTTTTTTTCCCAGTACTACTTCACCCATAGTTACTTCTTAGTTCAGAGATGTCTTCTGGGTTGTTCTGCAGGCTCTTTCATACAGATGGAGCTATTTATTGCCTTGATGTCACCTCATTTAGCATGTGGCTGGTATTTATATAGCTAATTTTTTCACCTAATGTTGCTGCTAACATGTGGAATGCTCTGTATCAGTTCTGTAAGTACAGACAGTTGATTTGAATTTTCTTGCAACTGCTAACTTTAAAAATCAAAACAACCCTGAGTAGCTTGGTTAGGTAAAGCTTGTGCTGGAGGACTCTGCTGTGCTGGCTGCAGCCTGGTTGTACTGAGAAGTATATGAAAGAATCTGAAGAGAAAACACCTGGAGTCATCACAGTTCCTTTCACACAGCAGCTTTGTGCACACCTAGCAGCTGTTGTCCTGGTTGGATTGTTTGATGTCCCAGGAAGGTAGGAGTACAATAAGGAAACATTCGTGTTACACTCCAAGTGGCTGTGTTTGCATTTACATCACGTGGGCATTAGCACTGATGGGTTTTGAGGGGACCAGTATAAAGGGACCATTATAAACATCAGTACAGAAGTTAGACCAACACTCCATCTGTTCCACTGCCCTGCCTGCCAGCAGACTGTACTCAAGAGTTTCAAATCCTCCTTGCCCTGTGCCCTGAGGCACCATAATAATGCCATGGCCCTGGACACTTTAATCTTCACCAAGGCATGTTGAGCTCCTGGTTTTCAGATGGGTGTCTCAAGAATTCCCTTGTCGGAACTGTACCTTTTGCACTGAATCAGGAGGGGAATGGGAGCATTTTGCAACATGTTTTGAAACAGGAAACTTGAAGGTGACAACTCTTGTCATGATTGTGATGACTCTGCAAAGACAGGCAGATTCTGGAAAAGAGGGATAAGAGAGATTACAGTGTTATATTTTGTGAACTCCTGAAGTTTGATGGTCAAAGTGCTTGAAAAGGTGTTTGCTGCACAGCCAATAGTCAGAGGGGGAGGAAGTGCCAAAGGATGCATGGGGGGCTGGTGGAAGTGCCATGCAGTTGGCTGGGATACAGGCACACACAACTTACATACATCTTGGATTTGTAACACAGACACTGTAAGAATGTGCTGTTTGGGTGAGTCCAGCTGCTGCTCTGCTGGTTTTAAAGAAGTTATGCTTGAGGTCACAGTTAAGTTCCTCTCACTTCCTTTTGAACTTGAAGCCCAAAGAGGCTGTACAGTCATACACCCAAGGAACAGTTTTCAGTATAGTTTTGACCTTGTATACAAGGTAAAGGGGACGGGGAAGAAGAGCTGCATCCCTATGTTGGCAGGAATGGCCTACATGATAAACAGTTGCTTCCTCAGCATGCTGCAGTTCTCCTGAAGGTATATTGGGTCAAATAAAGGTCTTCAGCATCTGAGCTGGTAGATCCCTCAGAAGAGGAGGGATTTGACTGTAAGTGGGAGGTTTTAACCCTAGGCACCATTTATTTGCATGTTTCTGCCTGAAACTAGCATTTTGGGAACACATTTAACAAGCACAATATATTCCATCCATTTGCTGGAATAAATGTATATAAGCTTCCTCAGATATGTGGTCAGCAGGGAGCTGTCTGGCTTATGATTTTCCACATTCTTGCATCTAACTGAGACATTCTAATGCCAAATCCAACACTCAAGCTGCCTGCGCTGCATGTGTGTTTTTAACACACCTCAAAAGCATATGTGTCCAAGACAGTGACTGAATTCTGCCAGAGCTCTGGGTTCAAGAGCCAGGTCTTCCAGAGATTATCTGCCTGGTGGGAACTGCTCCCCCAAAGTCTAGTGCTGGGCAGGAGGCAACTGCACTTAACCCTTTGCAATGCATAACCACCCTCTGCAAGCAGAGCCACATGAAACCTACATGGTCATGGGGGGTATTAGGTTAGGCCCAAGTCATTTAATGCTCTCAGATGCAAACAACTACCACATAAACCCCAATGCTGCCTGTCCCCTTATGCTCAGTATATTGAGGGGATGTTCCCTCTTATTGCAAAGGTGATTTCTGTTACTTGAAACAAAATCATGGAAATAGTGGGGTTTTAGTAAAGGGGTGATATGAAATCTAGACCAAATTAGAAGTGGCATATGTTTGTTTTCATTTGTTTTTCATATGCCTCTGTGGTGTGACCGCATCAGGTGTAGCTTGTTGCTGTGGTTCATTTTTAAGGTGTATATTGTTTAACATTTAATTGATTGTGGCACTTCTGAGCATGCTTTACACTGAGCCCTCCCGTTGCATGTCTGTGAGACAAGTACTGTCTTCATTCTGTGTTCTGTGGACATGACATGCATGGGATGGTGGTACTTAAGGCTGCATGTGCATTCCAGTTCTGAACCCAGCAACTGCAGCATGTATTTTAGTTGTTGCATATCTTGTGATAGAAAATGTAAGGCCATTCCTCCTTGAACTTACTAAGGCAAGTCCCTTCTTAAGGTCTGAACTGCAGTAAAGCCATAGGCAAAGCACTCCCTGTGTTTATGAAGCAGGTTTTTTCCAGAGCCAAGAAAGTAACAGGTTTGATATTGCGTCTCAAAAATACTAGCAGCCATGGAATTGTTTCATAGGCTTCTATTACCTGCCAGGTTTCCTTTGTTTGAACTAAGGTTAGCTTATAATTATTTCAAGGGATAGAAATTGTTCCCAGGCTGACAGTGTGTACACCAAGTTACAGCCCAGAACAGCCTTTCATCAATAGATTTTATATAAACCTGAAAAAACAAGTTTGCAATGGAAACCCTGACAGAATCTGAGCTGTTCCAGAACCACTCAGTTACTGCTTTGAATGGGCTGGGGTGATGAGGTGGCTAATGTGATGTGTCAATGACAGTTGTTGGAAGCTGTGGCTGCAAGAACTAGGTCTCACTGGAGGACTTCTTTGCCAAAGAGTGTGTGGCAGATCCCTGTGGCCACAGAGCTCTTTGGAGGGCCCATGTAGCTGATCTGCCTGCTGGTGTCTGCAGCTGGAATGGACTTGAGGCTTGGTGCCAGACACGCAGTACAGGTACAGAAGGTGAAGCCTCTTCAATTGAATACTAGTGTCAGGCACTGGAACTGCATCTCCTGGCACTGACAGCTGTTTGTGGGGGATTTGGGGTGTCCTTGCACTCTGCTGATCATGGATCAAGGTCTGTACACATGCTCAGGTTGGGCTCTTTGGTCAGGTCTGTAGTTGCCAGTGCTGCTCTCTTACCCAGGACAGATGGGAAATCCCACAAATACATGTTTTAAATGGACAGTTGTAGTGATACTGTGTTGGACATCAGAATTTTCTTGTCTGCTTTTTTTTCTCAGGAGATATTGCTAAATTTCCTAAAGTTGCTTTATTCTGAATAGTTATTCTGGGTGTGATACCGGGGAAATGAAAGACAGACATCTCTGTATCATTTTAGAAGTGCAGTGTTTTGTTTCACAGACTGTCATCTTTGATAATACAAAGTTTGATAGTTTCTAATTCTCTTTTTTTTAATGGTTTTGTCAAAAGTACGCTTTGAGAAAATTCTTTAGGTCCAAAATGCCTAAAAGATAAGTAACAGTTACTGTTCTCAAAGCCACATGTATTTATGCATCTCAGCAAGAGTCACATCTATAAACCTGACAGGGAGACATTAGTGAAGGAACAAGAATAAGCAATTCTGTAAAACATGTGGTGTCTCGTGTAGTTTTTTGGTCACAGTTGGTAAATAACGATCACTGGTAATGCCTGAACAACTTCCTCACCTCAGTAGGTTGTGATCTGTTTGATTACAAAACAGCAGAATCACAGGAGTTGTGTGTGGTGTTGCGCAGAAGGCAGCCAGTGAACACTGTGAGCTGCTGTTAGTGTGCCTGGAGTTACCTGCAGTGATTCTCCAGCATTCAGCTTGGTCTGAACAGTGAAGAACTGAGTGTGTGCCTCAACATTCTGACACCAGTTCCAATCTCTTTGTGTCTTCATTCAGCAGCACTCTACCCTGCTGTGACTGGTAGATGTGAGGGTATTTCTGTCTTGTGTTGCCTTTGTGTGCTTATTAAAAAAGAATCAGCGTATCTGGTGAGTGCATGTTTAATGTAACACAGATGTGGGCACAGCACCGTCTGCTTTACAAATCTGCAGCTTTTTTATTTCATCAGTGTTGCTTATTATTTACAGAACGTAACTTGAGACAGTAGAACAAAGTTTTAGATTAAAAAAATCAAGTTGTGTGGAATGCTTTTAGCTGTCCAGACCAAACAGAGCAGTTTGCCAAAGGGGGTGATGGACTAAATCAGTGCAGTTTATGCTTATGCTAGTGGCACCTGGTTGAAAGCAGCTGACCTTATCACTAAGGTGAGGATTATCTTTTATCGCCAGGGGGAATACTTAGGCACAGAGGAGTGGTGGGGACAGTAAGCATTATACTCTTTAAGTACTTCTTCCTTTTAAAAGCAAAAACTAAACCTAAACTCAACCGCAACCAAACCCACAAGACAGAAACTGCCAAAGCCACTGTGGTGTCGTCCATTTGTAGGATTGCAGCTTGCTCTCTGACCTGCTTCTGAGCCAGACATTACAAACCAGTGTTCGCTGATGTTCTGGTTTCTCAAGAATAGGTCTGACAAAAAGGCCCTGTTCTTTCCTCGTTTTTACAGCAGTCTTTTCCTGCAGTGCTTCAGACACCTCTTCTCATGGTACTGCAGCACAGATGAGCTTTTGTCTGGAAGATGGTTAATGTAAAACCCATTCTACAGCATTGGTGCTAACTTCTATATGGACAGTTATCCAACTTCCCTGAATACATCATAAGAATGTGTCCAATTAAAAAGTTATTGATTGGCCACTAGGTAATTAACAACTACATTATCTGACCTGCTGTGGAAGGGAAACTACTGAGAGAGAAACCTGATGTGTCAATGGTTGGACTCAATCTTAAAGGTCCTTTCCAACCTAAGTGATTCTATTACACTTCAGATACTTGCTCTTGAAGTTTGTCAGTAGAAGCTACAGGTGCAGTAGAGGTTTAACAGCCTGTGGGGGCTTCTTGGCTAAGTGAAACTTTCCCATTTTACTGCTTTTGGAAGTTAGGAAGTAGAACAAACAGCAAGAAGTGAATTCCACTGCTTGGAGCCCTTTAATTTCTTTGGACCTTTGCCTCAACATTTTGCATTTCTTGAAGCAAGCACATACTTTTGTTTACTACTTCGTAAGAATCCAATAGGTAAAACAGGCACTTATTCCCCTCTGGTGTAGGTTTGGAACAATACCATACAATTGTACCTGGCACAGCTGGATCCTGGTTATAGCTAAAAAATCTAAGGGGCAGGAGAGGTGACTTGCTCCAAAGTTGTAGTACTTACTAATGAAGTGCTAACCACTGCACACAGCTGGTACTCAGCAGAATAATCTGAAGTCCTACCTGGGTTGTGGAAATTGTCTAGTATTTAGGTAATCCCAATTCAGAGAAAGGCTACAAATGGAAGAATATAAGTAATACTCAATATCTTTATGCAGTAAATTGCAGTTTTCAGACTGATATTTTTTATCTTAGATGCTAACGTTGTACTTAAAGAACATCTAGCCACAAAGCAAAGTGGTGTGCAGTGGGACAGGTAGAGCAGCGAGAACATCTGTCAGAGAAAAAACTGAAAATCTGACTACATCTTGCTGGCACTATTAATGACAGCATTTGTTACGGTTTCTGAAGCCCTTGCCCTGTTCCACATTCTTTCAGTTGGAGAATTTCCACTTTTCAGTTCATCCTCCCTGCTGACAAACTGACTTTCTATCTTAGCATAACTGTAGTTCAGCTGAAGTTGAAGTCAAGAGTGTTCTGTCTCTCCCGGTTTCTCTCAAAGAGGATCAATGATAAGCACTACTTCTGAGCTGCTGGGTTGGCTGTGCAGGTCAGGGATGCAAAAACCTCCTTAACAAAATCAGAACTTACCAGATAGTCATGATGTATTAAAAAACCCTTGGCTGATGTTTTCCTGTGCTGTGCTGACACTGCAGTGTCAGGATCTCTGCCTTCTGTACCTTGTTTGTAAAATGCCTTGTTGATACCAGATAGAGCCTGGACAGCCAAAACATCGAGAGGCCCATCTTGCAGGGGGAGAGCAGCAAATGTGATGCTAAGTCATGAATGACATATAAGAGATGGTGTTCCAGTAACGTTTACTGCAGCCAAGAAGGGAAGGGGCAAACCACCCCCACCCTCCTCCAAGTCTGTTGCCATTGAAAGGTGAAGGTGTCAAAGACTCAAAGGAAAACAAACTGTAAAAGGGTACCTGGGTTGCAAGTCTGGGACAGGGCAGCTGAAAGGGAAAGGTGATGCAGAAACAAGGCTCTGGAAGAAACACCAGCAGAAAGCAAAGCTTAGAAGGCAGCTACTCCTATGTGCTAGTGCCAGGCAGCTTAGAAAGAAACACATGACCTAACATCGGATTTTTGTCCTGTCTTTTGATGGAAAAGGATGGGAGCAGTTCACTGCACAGGGTTTGCACAAAGATTCAAGATGGGAAGTGGAGAGCACTAATCACAACTGGTGCATTTAGCTTGGAAAGTTCCTAACACCGGTAGCCTGACAGAGATATGAAAAAGCATGTGGCAGACATGGAGTGATGCTGCTTGGAATGGACAGAGAATAAGCATGGCTCAGCAGCCTGGAACACAGTTCGTCCAGGGTAGGGTGTTCCAGAAGCTTAAAGAAATTCAGAGTGTTATTTTTAACAAAATGCTGCCAAGGGAGGAACCCAGCCTGCAGTTCTTCGGCACTGGGGCCAGTACCAACCGCTCATGTTTGTTAGGCCACACATGTGTGTCTCTGTCATTTTTCATAGATGCTCAAGAAAGGTAAGTTATCCTAAATCCTACTGCAGAGCGTCTGGATAATGTGGATTTCTCTTTTGTCTTAGCTGTATGTTCCTATTTCTATAACCCTTCAATGCTTTGAAATAAACATGAGCTTTATCTAGTTTGATGCAATGTTGTTTTCTATACAGCAGTGAGGATAAACAGATCAGTAAAACTGTGCTGATAAATTGATCCCAAATCTGCAGACAGTGTACTCAGCTGAGGTTGCTCCTTCCTGTTAATTTAGCACACTGCCCCTTAACTGTAGAAGAAAAATGGGAGACATTTCTTTGAAATGTAAAACCAGAGGAACAGACACCATGTCTTCCACATCAAGTATTACAGAATCTGTTTGCTGTATTTGCAAAGACCTGGTATTTCTTTGTCACACTTCATAGTTCAAAGGAAATAAAACTGTGTGCTGACAGGATCAAGTGGAAGGAAAAGTGCTGCTGTGGCACCAAGTCATTTTTCTGCATCAATTTTGCACGCAGGACACGAGCAGAGAGAGTGAGGAAGCCCCGCTGCTGCAGGGGACCACAAGGGCTCTTGCCCCGCTACTCAGAAAGTCAAGCAGAAGGACAAGAACAGCTCTTCAAATTGACTGACAACATCCAAGATGAGTTGTAAGTACTGACTGGCAGAGTTACTCTAAGTAGTTCTTTGCCATTGTATCTTGGTGTCTTTGGGGAAGAGGGACTAAAACTGTTTTGCACACTCACATGCACATGCATGTTGTTTGGTTTTGGCTGATACCCATTAGCTGCACAGCAGGAGCACCTAAGCACCTCCAGCCCATCCACTGGCTGCACACAGAGGACACTGCAGGTGCCACAGGACTCCTGCAGTTCACATAGAGGCTGGGGAAGAAGCAGAGCTTCAGTTTGTTGACTCCTGCTCCTATTAAAGTCCCTGGTCCCCTTCTATCATTACAAAAGATGAAATCTCAGTAAGTTTCTAAGTAATCATTAGTCCATTAATAAGCATGATGCATGCCCAACCCTCCACTGATAAAACAAGTGTGTGTTTCAAGCCTGTGTTCTTCTTCCCCTGTGACATTCATCCAGGCCTTACCAGTATCTCTTCTCTTCTCTGTCCCTTACCTCCCATTCTACACAGCCCAAGGCCTAGGGGAGTGGCTGGTGATTCATGACTGCAGAACATGGACCACCACTGACCAGCACAGTGCTGTCTAAGGTGGCTCTGATTTAGAGAAACACTAACTTGGGCACCTGTGGTACACTTTATTCCTGAGCTGTTAATAGCCAATGACCAAAACAGCCTGCACCTTTATTTATTTATTTGGTTTAGTATCTTAATTTCACCAGTGTCAGTGATCAGGCTCTGGCAGGCTCTTGCAGGCAGCTGAAGGTAGAATCCAGTCTGCTACTTGCTTTCAGCCCTGTTATCTCACACCCTTGTTATCCTGTTTTCATCTCATATAAGTAAGTGTCTATGCATATACAGCCTGGGCCTTAGGTAGGGAGAAGTGAAAGAGAGCCACTTGTGACGAAAAGCATTGCCAGCTTTTAGCAAGTGCACCCATAAGCAGATCAGTGGGCTTTTGTCATCGAGTAGCACTGTTAATTCACTGTGACTTTCACCATTAGGAACATCATTCAACAAGAGCACAGCATTTCTTGTCATGAAAATAAGTACAAAATTATGCCTCTTTTATCCTAGCATCATAATCAGAAACACATTTAAAGACATGATTATTTGCATATTTTCCTTCAGAGTTAAATCCATAAAAGGAGGTTTAATACCTTGCTCTACTGTTCTAACTAAATGTTTCCACATTTTTTTCCAGTTAGGCTGGCTGTTTCACTTCTGGAAAATATTGTGTAATTACTTCCTGATGTTGTTAAAAACCCCACAAATTCTCCAGAGATCTGGTTGCTTCTACTTTGTTCTACTGGATCATGTTTCATTTAATTTTTCGTTTTATTAATTTGAGATCTTTTTAATAGTGTAGAAGTACGGGTTTAAAAAACCCCAACTAGTAGTATCTTGAAGTAGTATCTTAAAAGATTAAATACTGATTTTGAGAACTAGACACGGAGAAGAAAGAAACAGTTGGCAAGAGCAAATTGGTAGTAATGCATGACTCAAACCTGGGACAAAATGTAGAGCCTGAACACAGATCAGCTGATGTTTCTATGCTTTGCCATTAAATCAGTGACCTCTGTTTCCATTCCTCAAAATACATACATGACACCAGTAAAAATCTTGTATGGAAAATTAGATTTATAATCTGTTGTTGTTACAGAGAACGTACAAACCCACAGCCCAATTACCCAGTCACTTCCACTGAACATTACAGTAGCTTTGCGGGCTTCAGTTCTCCTCATGGATGTCCCTTCATCCATCAGGAGAACAGCTGTGCTGCTTTAGTGGATGGATAAAACCACTGCAAGCTTCTCAGCCTCCCTGTGACTGTAGCAAAAGACAGAGACACAGTGTTCAGGGTGTCTGGTCCTTTCTCTGCTGGAGAAGCAGCAGAGCAAGTCAGTGTGCCATGAAATTGCCTCTGGCTCTGCCTCTTGTGGACGCCTGACCCAAGTCAGAGCTAGGACCTCTGTCAGATGCTTTACTTGCTTTTGTATGTCTGTCCTAAGGAACCAGCCCATTATTCTGTAGGCTAGAATGCTGCTTTCTTTTAAAATTCTGTTTTCTGTGATACTTCATAAAAAATATCACTCTCCATCCTACTTCCAAGACAAAAACCTTACCCCAAAGTGTCTGATGGAAAACTGAGGGGCAATTGCTAGTTTCAGTAACTGTGTTAACATCTTCCACCTGGGTTTTTTTTGAAGCTGAAATAAACGGGTTTGTCCATTTCGTTTTACTTAAAAGCACAATTCAGTTTTCCCATTCCATGGTTTCATCCAAGGTTAGAGCTGGGCATAGTATGTTACAGGCCTTTTTTTTTTGATTAGAAAGGCTGTGCTCTTCTCAGCACTTCAGTGACAGTGTAAGTTGTTGATTTGCCTTTCCCAAGTTTGTGGAAGCAAGGGCACTCGTGAGCTGACAGGGCTAGCAGGCATAGGGCAGGAAAAAGACAAGGTCAGTGCACAATACAGTCTTTCAGAGAACTAGCAATAGAAAGTTACTGGAATTATTCTTTTACACCACAAAGAAACCATGATCTGACCTTGAAATTTTCCTGGCTATTAACATTCCATTTGTAGTAATGGATTTGTTTGGATACGGCTCAGAGTAATTTGTGCAAAGTGTTACTTAAATGGTAGTTGGCAGTAGCTCTAGAGATAGTAAAGCTTTTTTACCTACCAAAGCCTCCTGAGTAATAACAAACTTCAGTGATTTCAGAGCTAGTGGTTTTGCACACGGTATTAGGAAAACAGCAGACTTTTGCGTAAGCAACGGTTCAGAAAATAAGTAACTTTAAACCTACCTGGCAGAAGCAGAATCTTTGTTTCTAGAGCTCTGCTCCTGCTGCTGTGGATGGAGCATTACTGCTCTATGGAGCACTCTTCCATAGTTGTGGTTTTGTATTTAATTTGTGAAACTTTCAGCATTTCAAGAACCCCACTAATGAGGTTCATTTCTGTAGTAAATGATAAGTGGGGGAGAAGCTTGTGTGTCACGTATCTACTTCGCTTTATGGTTATTTGTGTTACACATTATTTTCATTACCTTTTCAGCCATCATAATTCTCAATATTCTGAACTCACTCTTTTCTACCTCTACTATTCATCACTCAGACTAATCTCTCTGGGGAAACCTGCTTGCTGCTTAACCTTTCATCCCTGTGTTAAACAGCTAATTTCTCTTTTCTAGCTACTGATCCAGGCAGCAGGTTAAGCTTGTTTTTTGTTTTTAAAGGCAGGGGAGATGTGTGGTAAAAGGAAGCACAGCAGGTTTATGGTGTGTAGAAGGATAATGCTCTTGTCATAAAGGTCTGCAAACCTTTCATGTATCAGCACTGGAACTGAAGTTAGTTACAGTTAAGCTTCAGTATGAAGATTTGCAGTGTTCCGATGTGAGGAAATGACTCTTCTTAAGCCTTGTTAAAGGGTATTTTTATATGCCCTTTTCATGTCCAGAGCTAGAAGCTAGACATTTAGTACTAATTATCTGATTTACAGCATGATCTTTTTTAACTGAGAGCGTACTTCATCAGCTTGATTTTTTTAGAACAGTTTAAATTAAATACAGATGAATTGTACATGTTACACTATTTATTTTTCTGAAAGCCTTTCAAAGGTCACAAAGCCCAACAGGTGAAGACATTTGTTAGGTTACTACTTTGAGCTTCAAGTGACTAATTCTTCTTTTTTCTTCTTTTGCAGCTTTATAGCAGTGGAGAACATAGACAGCTATTGTGTTCTCATCTCATCTAAAGCTGTTTATTTCCTGAAGTGTGGTGATTACACAGACCGCGAGGCCATCTTCCTCGAAGTCAAGTATGATGATCTCTACCACTGCCTTGTTTCAAAAGACCATGGGAACGTGTACATACAGTTGACAAAGAAAGCTGTTAATACCAGTAGTGGTGTAGCTATGCCAGGCCCATCACAACAGAAACCAATGGTAAGGATCTAGCACGTATTGTTTCATTCATGTGGGGCTTTCTTTTTCCCTTTATGCCTGTTGCAGTGCCCAGTGGCTGCTGGGAAGGTCTAGGTGACAGTATGACTTGCTCCCCCAAAGTCCTGAGAAAAGCGGAAGGCACAATCTAAGATACTTCTGCAGGCAGAAAAGTTACAGTAGGAAATGTGAATTTACTTGGAAAAGGCTTTTAACTTTACAACATGTACATGAAACTTAAGTGCTTTCCTGCCTATTTAGTATTCCTATAAATACTAAGATTGGAAAGAGTGTGTCATTCATGTACAAGTCAGCCGGAACTCTTATGTATAGCACCCACTGCAGAAGTTGGGGGTCAGTTTTACAGGCAAGGTTACAAGTTCACCCCTGACCCATGTCAGTTTACATTCCCAACAGAAGAGCCAGACAAAAAGTAGGAGGGGAAGTGAAGGAGGTAACTTCAGATGTTGCAAGATGCTTCTGCTCTCATCCTACAGTATCTATCAGTATTTATCTGTTTCTCCCTCTCAGTTCTTCCTTACTTCAGCCTGAGAAGGAATCACCACAAAAACATTTCTGTTCCTTACAGGAGACTTCAGAGCTAACCCCTTTGGTTAGTGAAGTGATAAAAAATAACTGTATTCTGGTTTAGGTGACAGCAGTACCACATTATGAGAAATGTTTCTCTTTGCAGGTGAACGTGAAATCTGAAGTTCTTGCAGTAAAGCTGTCTCAAGAAATAAACTATGCAAAGAGCCTTTATTATGAACAACAGCTTATGTTAAGACTCAGTGAAAATCAAGACCAATTAGAGCTGGACTCTTGAACCTCTTCCTACTGCCAGAGTGAACTGCAATTACTGGTCTGGAGCTGATGGTATTCTGTCACTAGACAAAGTCCTATATGATAAGGAAATACATATGATTGATTGTAGTATTCAGCTAAATGGATCACTGTGTGATGTAAGATGTGTGTGTAAGAAAAGAAGGGAGGTGGATGTGGTGAGCTTGCTTTCTTTTTTTAAGCATTAGTTGTATAACAAAGATATAGCTGAAATGCATTTGGTTCTGGGACATGCCCTGTATTTTGCTAACATGTATATATGTAAAAGAGTTCCATGTAAATAAGAAAGTACAGACCAGGGTGTTGGTATAATCAGAAGTCTGTTTACTGTGTAAAGAAATTAAAGGAGCTATCAGAGTCTTACTGCACTACCTGAAACTAGCCCTGGTGTCTCTTTTTTGTCTCTTGAGAAAGCTGATTTTCACAGTGCAGGCATGTAGAGAAATGTTCAGAAGGTAAATTAACAGTTAATTGCAGCTGTTGGAGCACAGATGTCCTGTGGTTTGGAGCTTTAGCTCTGTGATTTGGGTGCATTGGTTGGGGTTGGTTTTTTTCGTAAATCACTCATATACCTAAATGCAGATCTGCCTGCTGGTCATTGAAACATCCTCATTTTTAACAAAAAACCCTGCATTTTGTTAAATGTTGCAGTGAGGACTCACTAATTCTGTTATATTTTCAAACTATTAGACAATAAAAAGCTGATTCTGCTCCAAAACCAGCACTCATCCCTTGCAAAGTCACACCACTGAAGACCCCAGCTCCTCAGCTGCTTTTACAGTAATTCAAGTGTGCAGCCTTGGCAACTGAAATCTTTAACTCCGGTTTTTCCCTTCACTAGGACTAAGTGTTTACAGTGTAGAATTCTGCTAGTATTGGGAATGCTGGGGATGGGGGGAGAGAAAACCGCTGCATCATTTGTCATCATGACAACCTTTTCAAAGTTAAATTTTGAAGTAATAGAAGTAACATAAAAATAACATGCTTTTTCAAATGATGTACATCCAATCACTACTTGTCTCATCAGCATGAACCGAAGACTGAGGAATGAGTTGTACTTACATACCTGTGTGTACAGAAATAAGGAGATCTCATCCATGAGTTTGCTCCCTTGAGATGGTTCAGGGCTGCGTGCAGGACAGTGTTTTTGCCCTGCACAACACAGCTTTCCTACAATGCCTGAGTAACCTACATTCCCTTTGACTCAAAGTAAGAAGCCCAACATAGCTTTATGCTCAAGTTTAGCTTTTAATATCCTTTTGCAAAGGCATACAGAAATACTTTTAAACTGCAAGTTAGAATGAAACCAGTTTCCACCTCCTGTAAAGTGAAAAGTGGAGGATTGTCATGTAAGGAGAAAATGTTGCATCACCAGGGGTGTGTTTAGTGTGTAACTGGACACTAAATCCATACAGTCCATTACACAAATGAGACTGGTTTAATGCAATACTTTTGTCTACTTCTCCACATAATTTTTAAGTAAAATGTAGAATTCAACCAGTGCATTGGCTCCACAGTGCTTTAACGTGTCAGTCTCATTGGACACCACTGCCAGAGTTCCTGCTTCTCTCCCATGTGATATTTTTTTTAATGAAGCAAGTATCAAGCTGCTAACGATGGTATGTGGATGGGAAAGGAAAATAAAAAGTAGTTTACTGCTCTGTGTGGAGAATTTATAGGCAAATGGCTTGAATCCTTAAGTTTTGTAACAATTGAGTAAGGAGCTGATGTGCAAACATTTGAAGAGAGTACTCAAATCTTTGAGCTACCTGACCTCAGGGAACCACAACAGAGAATGGATCTAATTTGTGTAGTTGTTTATTTCTTTTGGACTGTGCCTAACCTGTTCTTTTGACTGCTGGAAATGATTAAGCCCAACATTTAAACCTTTGAAAAATCTACCCACAGAACTAGAGTTTATGAGCACCATGGTCATAAGTGGCTTAGGTTATCCCAGTACATTAGGATCCTGCTCCCAGTGCTGTGCTCCTCTCAGTACGGTGGATGGAGTTCCTCACTTACTTGCCTATGGACAAGGCCAAGTTTTTCTCTTAATGATACAAGCCTAGTGCTGATGACAAAGAGCGATGTACAGGCAGAGCTGGAAGAAGCATATTGCCTCACTTAGTGTTCCAAACCAAACTGAATCAGAACTGTTGGTTTTTTAAAAGTACAAATGCTGTTATTTATTGCTGCAACCCGACTATTTTTGTATAATTTCAGAACTCTTACTGTGGACTTCCTATTGCTGTTGGCACTACTACCATTATTACTCAGTGAATAAATACAACTTTCGGATTCCAGGGGCCATACTCAAAAATAGTTTTCAGATGATACAGAGAGTAATGTTCAGGTCTGCAGCTCAAACACAAGCAGTAAGCAAGCAAAGAAATGTATCAAATTTACTAAATAGTGTAGGTCTTCAGGGCCTGAGTCTTATGTATGCCTACCACACTGGTTTCATTGGAGGAGGTGTGACTGCAGCAGCAATTAAACCAGATTCAATCTTCAAATTGTAGAAGCAGGGGAGGAAAATATTCCCTGATGAGAGACAGCAGCACAGCTTTCTGACCCTGTCCCCCATCCTTAGCACGCAGCCAATACAATTCAGGGAGGACAATGCTTCCTCATGCTTTTTGGCTCAGGTCTTTATAAAAAGCTGTTCACCTTCACACCCTAATAAAGATTAAATGCCCCATTAGCTTTGATTTTACCTGTACTTTTCTGAGAACTGTACAACTTGTTCTCCCTCTCCCCTGCCCAGCTTTGTTTTCTTGCTGGAATTGCTACTGAAGAAATGTAAAACAAAGATTATTGACATAACGTTATTTCACAGTAATTCTGGTGAAGTGCAGTAAATTGATTCCACCCACACTCTTCATGTGCCCTTGCTGACAAAACCATTAATGGTGTGCAGGAACAGAAAATGACTCTAGAGAACAGAAATGAATACTTCTCTGAGAAGACTGGAGTGGCAGATCTTTCAAGACTGCTCTTACATCCTCCAGTTCTGATGTCTGAGGTAAAACCTTGACAATGCCCTGGACTGTTGGCTGTCACTGTAGGTCAAACCTAGACTTACACTGCATTGCTCTGACCTAACCACTTAGGTGATCTGCCTTTGAGATGGTCTGATTCATCCAAAAGTCATTTCAGAGTGGGAAATCAGATGCTAAGGTACTTAAACTTCAATGAAAAAGCACATCTTATAAAATCCAGACATCTTTTGTGCCAGAGTTAAGGCAAACAAGGTATTTTCAAAGAAGGGTACTTAATTTTACCTGGCTGATGCACTGGTAAAGGAGATCACTACTGGTGCTGCCAGGAAAAAGTGGAGGGTCGTAGTAGTGGGGGACTCTACTTCGAAAGGGACAGAGGCACCCATCTGTTGGCCTGAACTGGTCTCAAGGGAGGTGTGTTGCTTACCAGGGGCTCAGATCAGAGGCTGCCTGCTCTAGTAAGTCCCACTGACTATTACCCACTTCTAGTCATCCATGTGGTGCTAGCAATTACAGACAGCAGTAGCCAGAGAACATCAAGAAGGACTACAGAGCCCTGGGGAGAGGTGCTTAGGGGCTCTGGAGCTCAGACTGTCTTTTCATCAATTCTCCATGCTAAAGGGGAGGACCTTAAAAAGGCTGGGAGGATTGTCCTGTTTAATAAATGGTTAGAACACTGGTGCCATAGTCAGCAGTTGGGTATTTAGAACATGGGACTCAATTTGGGAAGGCAGGTCTACTGGGGGCTGGTGGAGCTGGTCTGACAACAAAGAGGAAGAGTGGTTTTGGCAGGTTTGCCAGGCTGGTCAAGGAAGCTTTAAACTAGATATGTTGGGGGGGCATCATTCCATCCCAACACAGGCAGTCACAGTTGCCAGCATCTATAATAAATCCTCAGAACAATGTAGAGATATTTCAGCCACTCCAGCCAATGAGGCAACTTCATTTGGAGCTCTGCTCAGGTGTCTCTATACAAACGCCCATAGCATGGGGAAGAAACAAGAGGAATTAGAGATGTGTGCACATCTATGGGGGTATGATATAATGGGCATCACGGAAACATGGTGGGATGGCTCCTATGACTGGAGTGTTGGAATGGAAGGTTACAGGCCCAGCAGCCAGGGAGGGGGAGTTGCTATTTATGTTAGGGATAGGCTGGAGAGTATGGAACTCTCTCTGGGGACGGCTGAGCAGTCAACAGAGAGTTTGTGGATCAGGGTTAAAGGCAGACAGTGATGGGAGACATTACTGTGGGGATCTGTTACCGCCTGATCAAGAGGAATCTGTGGATGAAGCGCTCTGTAGACAGATAAGAACAGCCTCACACTCACAGGCCCTTGTTCTCATGGAAGCCTTTAACCACCCTGATATCTGTTGGAGGAACGGTACGGCCCGGCACAAGCCATCCAGGAGGTTCTTCAATTGTGTGGGAGACAACTTCCTTCTGCAAGTAATAGAGGAGCCGACAAGGAGAGGTGCCTGCTTGACCTCGTGCTCACCAACAGGGAAGGGCTCATTGGAAATGTGACGCTCCAGGGCAGCCTTGGCTGCAGTGATCATGAGATGGTAGAATTCGAGATCCTCAGGATGGTGAGAAGAGCGTGCAGCAAACTCACTGCCCTGGACTGCAAGAGAACAGACTTTGGCCTCTTCAGGAACCTGCTTAGGAAGATTCCATGGGATATTCAAGGATCACCTATTACAAGCTCAGGAGTGTTGCATCCCAACTAGAAGGAAGTGCAGCAGGAGGGCGAGGAGNTCTTCAGGAACCTGCTTAGTAAGGTAGAATGGGATATAGCCTTAGAGGGCAGGGGGGCCCAAGAATGCTCGGTGATAGTCAAGTATCACCTGCTACAAGCTCAGGAGTGTTGCATCCCAACTAGAAGGAAGTGCAGCAGGAGGGCGAGGAGACCTCCATGGATGGATAAGGAGCTGCTGAGGAAAATTCAAAGGAAAAAAGAGGCTTATAAAAGGTGGAGGCAAGGACAGGCAGCTTGGGATGAATACAGGAATGTTGTCCAGGAAGCTAGATCAGGAGAACTGGCTACCCTGGGTCTGGAGAAAGCTGAGGTTCTGAATGACTTCTTTGCCTCAGTCTTCACTGGCAAAAGCTCTGATTGCACCACCCAAGTCTTGGAAGGCAGAGGCAGGGACTGTGAGAATGAAGACCTTGGGCCCACCAACAAGGTGGCTGAACAAAGAACTGGCTGGATGGCTGCATGCAAAGAGTTGTGGTCAATGGCTCAGTGTCTGGCTGGAG